>APFE030058907.1:0-13155 GCA_000404065.3 Pinus taeda
GGAAAATCGATTTCAGACTACCACAACCACCAGCTCTTGTAATACAACAACGATGTCGATTACGGATTACCACAGCGAAATGGACCACAGCGACGTCGATTACGATTTACCACAGCGATGTCAATTACAGTTTACCACCGCGATGCAATGTCGTACCACAAGGATGACCGCAGCTGCAACAGAGATGAGCGAAATAGAGAGTTGGAAACTGCAGCCGCCAGCATCTCATAATCGAATGGTAAACCACAGCGAAGGTCGAACGGCGAAGGCATATTGTGAAATCCAAGCAGCAGACTCCAACGGGCGAATCGAGGTCTCATTAACCTAAAAATTGGCCAAGTCGATCGCTTAAGTCGGGGAAATCGCGTAGGATCGCCAAGTCAGGAGTCAAACTCGGTCAACGCGAGTTTGACTCACGTAGAGCCAACTCTGCTCGTTTAGCAATCGACCCGACTATCACTCACGATTAATCGCTAGGTCGTCAATTCCTATTTCACTAGTCCCGACCATCTTTTGCATTGTGGTACATTTCCTGTTGAGAGTGGCCAAATTGTGCTTTTTCTTTTCTTTTTAGGTGCATCAACCTTTGGGGCATCGTTCCAAGCCTGACCCAAGGTGTGGACAAGGGGAGGGGGAGGCAAACCCTATGTGGACCCAGTGAACACACGTGGACCCAGATGGGAAAATGATGAATGGGGTTAGAATGAGCGAAAGGGAGTGATGTATATGGTGTCGGGAAGCCGGACCACATTACCAAAATCAAGATTTCCTATGTAGTGCCAACCCTAAAGCTAATGGCTAGTAAAGGAGATCCCACGGAACTAAGATATAAGGCTAACCACCAAATCGAGCAGAGGAGACAAGAATATAGACCTAGCCCACTCTTTCCATT
Source organism: Pinus taeda (assembly GCA_000404065.3). Lineage (NCBI taxonomy): Eukaryota > Viridiplantae > Streptophyta > Pinopsida > Pinales > Pinaceae > Pinus > Pinus taeda. Next base: position 893 of record APFE030058907.1, read on the forward strand.
GAATCCCCCAATCAATCCATGCCCAAAGGTCTCCATGAAAGGTAAGGAAAATTACTCAACTATACTAATGAAAATCCACACCTTCAGGGTCAAGAGGCCCACCTTCAAACATATGATCATAACAGATGGGCGAGGGACCACATGGCTAGATTACGTGGCGGAGATAATGGTACATCGAGCTATCTGGTGGCTACAAGGGGCTGCTAGCTGTCGGCTCAAGACCATCTAGGAGAAAAATTTAAACCTATGCATACTACCCACAAGTGGTGGGTAACAAGACCCATTTGGAGCCCATAAAACCCAAACATGGATTTGGAGATGTTTTGCAACATAAGGAGGGCATGACCCTCTTCATCATAATTTTTGAGTCCCTCTCCCACATTTTTAGCACAAGAGACCTCAACGCTACCCCTAAAGGCCTCCACGCATGGATCACGTCAACCTTGCATGGGCTTAGGAGGAGAATTTAAGTCAAATTTTAAAGTTATCATGGTTGGCTTGTAACCATGGGTGGGTTACTTAGCATATTAGGCACATGGAAGGGTTTTGTCACTTAAATTTGAACTCATAACTCTTGTATAGATAGGTGAGACCTAGTTTCATTCTAAATCATCAACTCTTGGATTTTCGGCCTCATTGGAAAATTCGGACCTGCAATTTGTGGAGAGTTTTGGAGATTTATGGTTGGATTTTGATGTTTGGATAATTGTCTCATTTTTGGAGTTTCTAATTAGCATTGTTATGGATGGATATCTTCTCCGCAATCTTGTAAGTGCTATTTAATGATGAATTTCTGAATTTTACTAATTTCTAATGCATGGAATAATGTCTCATGGTTATTATTGTGCCCTAGTTATTGAGCATTATTTGAAATTCTAACTACTGGGAATGTTTGCATTTATTACTCAATTGATAGTGAATGAATGAATGTTCCTAGGGGATAATTGCATGTACATCCTTGAAACTCTATTAACGAGTGTCAACGAAGAATAAATATCTAAAGGGATAGTGAAGCTACTTCCATTAGGGGACTTAGGGTATGGTGACAGTGGGTCTCTGTCCCAAGTGTTGTCATGCCCTCTAGCTTTTGCCTCTTTATAAGGCCTGCTAGTTTGTGCAGTAACACATTCTATCTTGTAAGTATGTGTTGGATTTGATAAATTTGTATTCTTACGTCTAATGTATGGAATGATTTTTTATCTAGGGTTTCTATTGTCCTAGTTATTGTTTAAGATCAATGTCTAGAATCTAGATGATAGCATTGTATGCATTACTCACTAGTAGAATGTGAATGGCAATCCCCTTGGTATATCTCTAAACTAGCTCTCTCGAGTGATTTTGTTCCGTCACAAAAGTAATAGTTAGGGTTTTGAAAGCTAGAACTTCATTATTCCCTTACTCCTTACCAAGACATAGCATATTTTTCACTCACATAGACTCCATCATCCCAAGGACTAGACACTGACCTTGTCACTTTGTTGATCATCCACCAAATTTACCACAAATCTACCTTTCTCTATCCCTCACCATCAACCATTAGATTCGAGAGAAGTTGACCCCATTGGCTTCATCTTCGGCTTGCCTCCTCCCTTCTTTGGATTTGCACAGTCTAGCAACAAACATACTTCGCATTTCTCATTTTTGGTCATCTCATATGACTTTATACATTCTCTATTTGTACTTTTATTTCAAGTTAGCCCTATTTTAGTCATATATTAGTCTTATAGCTTTGGAGTCACAATGTAGTTTCATTTGTACTCCCACGTGTCTTGTATTTACACCAGATGTTTCTTTTAGTCCCATTGACCTAATTTTCTGGTCACTTGAGGACATTAATAAAATGATCTTATCTTATCTCCTAATCTAATTTTCAGTGCCTCGAAGTCACGCCGCTAGCTAGGGCTAGGGCACGAATTGCGCTAATGTTGAAGTTTTGGCTTGTGGAAGAATTCAACACTGGAAAGAATGTTGGTTGCCTCAAAATTAACCCCTTTTAGTGGCCAATCCATCCATTTCAAGGCTAAATTATTTTTCCCTAGTATATCTTGCCATAAAATAACCCTGGTTTGCTCTAGGCTTCAACTTGGGGCTTGTTGAAGGCTTCTTATTCAATTGGTTGCTGATATTCATTGTTTGGAAGCCTTTTCTTGGCCTCTTGACTCTAGGTTAATCCATTTGGCTTGTTATCTCTCAAGCCCTAGATCATTTGTGCCCTAAATAGGCCTTACTAGAGGATGTGAATGTTGACTTCTGGTAGCATCGAATGTGCTCTAAGCCTCAAAATTTGCAAGGAGGCTTGGACACATGTATTCCAGAATACCCGAAATCGTTTTGGGAAATTCCACCTGAAGAAGGCTTTATTAAAATAATTAATTATTGTTAATGGAGGCCTAAGTCTAAACTTAGGAAATTAAAATAATTAAAGGGTATTAATCAAACTGGGGGGTGAAACTTTTACAAGAAGACGAGGATCAAGCCAAAATTCTCTAAGCCATTGATTAGAATCTAATCTGGGTTGTTGGTTGTCAACGAGAAGATTATAAGAAGAGGCTTGATGTGAATTTGGAAAACACATCGAGTAAGGGATCAAGAGATCGATTTCTGAAGAGAGCAGCGCAACGGTTGTCGGAGAAGTGATCAAGGTGATTTCTATCAGTGAGGGGCAGAGATAGCTTCCGGTTGGAGAGTTTCTTGATCCGGGGATACATCACAGAGAAGGCAAAGAGAGATCCAGAAGAGGCAGCGTAGAGCCACGTTGGGCAGCATAGGGCCATGCAAAGGCAGCGCAGAGCCTGAGAGGAGATCTAAAATTTGTTGGAGAATCAAATTCCAAAGCTAGAAGTCGGGGTTTGAGACTAGGAGGGCAGAGAGTCAAAGTTCCAAAGGCAAATCAATCAGCCAAAGGAGCGACACATTCCCCAGAAGTTGTGACGCAGAGCAACACAATGATTGCGCAAAAAACTGCATAAAGGCAGCTAGGGGCTAGTCATTCAATGGTTGGATTAGTGTTGGATCGCCAATGATAGTGTGAGGTATATCTCACTCATCTCTCTGTCAGTCAGATTCTCTATATTGGATAGCCAACAAGGCATCCAAAGATTATATTCAGAAATTAGTGCTTAATAATAGAAACCCTCAGTTGTTGCACCGGTTTTCCCACATTGGGTTTTTCCGGGGACATTGATCCAAAAATAATGGCGTCACTTGTGTGTTATTTCTTTCTTGCTCAGGTTCTTGTTTCCACATATTAATTTAATTAGTGGAGGTTGCAATGTATTAGTTTCGATATCTACTATAGAACACAATAAATAATTTGCTCATTTATTTGACAAATAGAAGAAACTTAATCAGTTGTTGTAGTAGAAATTTGGGTCTTCCAAATTTTCACATGGTATCAGAGCGCAAGTGAAGCAAGGGAGTAGACTGGAAGAGCCAGCGCTGAATCGAAGTAGGGAGATCGAAGTGTTGCATAGGTAGTAGATTGAATCCCCAGAGGGTTGCGCAATCCAAACCAGAAGGAGAAGATTTTTGTGTAAGATCTCTCTCAGTGAGTCAACAGACAGGTAAGATTTCCAAATCGAATTTTGTCAGCGACAGAGGGAGCAACGCAGCATAAGCTTCAGCTCAGAGCAGTTTCTAGTGAGACGTAGTTTTTTGCAGCAGTTGTTGTGGCAGAAAAACATCAAAAGAGAGAAGGAGACATTATTTTGAGGGAATTCTTCCTCAAAAGACTTCCAACCAAGAAGTATGAATTCTTGTTTGTAGAGCAGCAGTCGAAAAGAGCAGATCTACTAACTCCAACAAGGAGTTCATAGGCAAGCCCAATAGCAACGCAGAGGAGAGAGCAGGCAGTTCAACATTTTGTTGGCAGAGGTGGCAGCTAACAGGCTAAGAGATGTGATTTGGAAGGCTAGGATCTCATGCCTTTTGGATGAGCACGATCTCAAGATGTATGTCGATAGTGTGGTAGTTGTACCCAGTGATGCAAATCCACTCAAAAGGTACAAGGTTGAGATGGCATAGGCCAAGCAGTTGATCCTCGATGGAGTGAGGGATCACATTGTATGTCACATTGTTGGCAAAGGAATAGCCAAAGACATGTGGGATGCCTTGGCTATGCTATATCAAGGATCTTCCGAGCAGAGGAAGATGTACTTGGAGGAGAAGTTGAGATCAGCTAGGATGGAGAAAAGGAAACGCATTGATTTGTTCCTATCAAAGCTTCAAGAAGTCTGAGATCAATTGGCAATTGTAGGATCAACACCTCAACCTATAGAGATGGTGAGGTTGGCCCTGAATTCAGTGTCAAAAGAATGGCAAGTGTTTGTCCAACATATCCTGGGTAAAGAGAAATTGTCAGAGTGGGAAGGAATGTGGGCCGCTCTTCAACAGGAAGAGATGAGGCGAGACTTAGTCAAGTGCAAACTTGATGGTAGTAGTAGCAGTGGGACGAAACCCAAGGAGGAGGAAGAGAATACAGCCCTTGCCTCAAAGGGGCAACAAGAGCAGCGGAGAAAGAAGAAGGATGTCTCCAGGATCAAATGTTTCTGGTGTGGTGAACTGGGTCACTACGCTACATAGTGTCCTCTCAAGAAGAAAGACAGACAAGAAACATGATCTGCAGGCTGCAGCCACAAAGATCGAGGAAGAGGAGTTTTCCATGATTGCCCAGATACCTCACGAGGAGAGGTGGGGTGATCTATTATTGTAGTTTGAAATAACTGCAGATGGCAAGATCCTTGAGGAGTCCACCTCTTGGATCAATACCTTGCTATAGGAGCCCATATCAGAAGTAGCAGGATGGACCAGGTCAGTTGGTGCAGAGGAGTGTTGGAGTGAGAGTTGCAGTAGCTAGGATCTGAGCAAGCAAAGCTAGTGTTGGCAGCAATGCAATTAGCACAGAGCAGAGTCAGCTACAGCGCAGTGGCTTCAGTGACAGCATAGAGACTAGCAACAATCAAAGCTCCAGTAACAAATGCATCATATTGAACAACTGTTCAATAATTTTGGATGATTTTCCGTTGTTGATGTAGTAGCAATAGCAATTGGAGAAAGTTGCAGTGCAGATGCAACGTTGGCAGTGGCAGGGCCAACAGCAACACAGATGCAGTGTTTACAAGGGTTGCTGTACAAATACAGTGTTGGTAGTGGCAAGGTCAGCAGCATTACAGATGCATCATTTGCGCAGTAGTTGGTGGGAAGTGATGTCAAACATCAATAGCATAGAGGGAGATGTTAGAAAGAAGGGAGATGCTTCAGTAGGTTGCATTACTAGAGCACATTCCTCTCTAAGAGGCAGTGTTGATTTCTGGTAGCATCGGATGTGCTCTAAACCTCAAAATTTGCAGGGAGGCTTGGACACATGTATTCCAGAATACCCAAAAATCATTTTGGGAAATTCCACCTAGAGAAGGTTTTATTAAAATAATTAATTATTTTTAATAGAGGCCTAAGTCTAAATTTAGGAAATTAAAATAATTAAAGGGTATTAATCAAACTGGGGGTGAAACTTTTAAAAGAAGATTAGGATCAAGCCAAAATGATCTAAGCCATTGATTAGAATCTAATCTGGGCCGCTGGTTCTCAACGAGAAGATTATAAGAAGAGGCTTGATGGGCATTTGGAAAACACATCGAGCAAGAGATCAAGAGATCAATTTCTGAAGAGAGCAACACAGTAGTTGCCAGAGAAGTGATTGAGGTGATTTCTTGCAGTGAGGAGTAGAGATAGTTTCCAGTTGGAGATTTTCCTGATTCGGGGATACATCACAGAGAAGGCAAAGAGAGATCCAGAAGAGGCAGCGCAGAGCCACGTTGGGCAACGTAGGCCATGCAGAGGCAGCACAAAGCCTGAGAGGAGATCTTAAATTTGTTGGAGAATCGAGTTCCAGAGCCAGAAGTCGGGATGTGAGACCAGGAGGGAAAAGAGTCGAAGTTCTAGAGGCAAATCAATCAGCCAAAGGAGTGGCGCAATCCCCAGAAGCTATGATGCAGAGCAGCGTAGTGATTGCGCAGAAACTGCGTAGAGGTAGCTAGGGGCTAGCTATTCAGTGGCTGGATCAGTGCTAGATCGCCAGTGAGAGTGTGAGGTATGTCTCACTCATCTCTCCGTCAGTCAAATTCTCTATATTGGATAGCCAGCAAGGCATCCAAAGATTGTATTCATAAATTAATGCTTAATAATACAAACCCTCGGCAACTGCACCAGTTTTCCCACATTGGGTTTTTCCAGGGACATTGGTCCAAAAATAATGGTGTCACTTGTGTGTTATTTCTTTCTTGCAAAGATTCTTGTTTATGCATATTAATTTAATTAGTGGAGGCTATAGTGTATTAGTTTCAATATTTACCATAGAACACAGTGAATAATTTGCTCAGTTATTTGACAAATAGAAGAAATTTAATTAGTTGTTGCAGTAGAAATTTGGGTCTTCCAAATTTTTACAATGAATTGTCCTATTACACTTGTTGAGCCTTGTCCTTAGAAATATTTGTCCTCTGTAAGCCTTCCTTGTCAGCTTGAACCTTGAAATTGATATATCCTTAGGTGACCTATCTAAAGGGAACCTCCTTAGTGGTGAAAGTCCAAAGAACAGGAGGTAGTGGTTGAGGTGACACAATGGGATACACACCTCATTGTTGTCCCTTGGTCTAGTTTTTCCCTGTAGGTCATATCTTACAAGACTTGCTAGATTTTGAGGCAACGATATCCATCCATAGAATAGTAGAGGAACAGTTACTAAGGTGACAGTGATGGCTGAACTCATTGTTAACCTAGAGTGCTTAGTGAGGCTTTGCACCAAGGTGCTAGACTTTGCAGTAACAGGGCCCAAGCACCAAAAACAACCTACTAATGGATGGGACCCCATGGTTCTTGTTGACATTGATCCTCCAACAACTAGATGCAGCAAGACCCAAACAACCATGACCATCCTCTCCTTGTCAAGGGTTAGAGAATAGTTTTCCTCTTTACAACTATGAGCAAGATAAGATAATTATATTAATGTCCAACAAATGACCACAAAAGTAGGTCAATGAGACTGCTGAGTACAATGATTTTGGTACAACGCAGGAGTACTAAGAAGCCTCCTATATAAAGAACAAGAAATAAAGTAGAAACATGAAGTCTATATGCAAAATCATGAGAAAAAATGATAAAATCCTTGGATCCAAGAGCAGGCTGCTGCAACGGGTGGGGGTGTGTGTAGAGGGAAAGCATCTAGGAACTGGGTCATGATGAGGGATATTTTGGAAGAAACCAGCTCTGACTTTTTAGTTTTGAACCTGGTAGTTGAGGTTGCAATGGCAGCCCACTCATCGTTCTATTAAAAAATACATATTTTTGCTAATTAATAGAGTTTAAAGAAATTTTTAATTCAAAACATTAACTAGCTCAACATAAATAAATAAACTACCATGGACCCATCTTAACCCCAGATCTTTTATGCAGAAAGAGGTTTGCACCTGGAATTTCATGATCTCTCTGAGATCCAGGTTTAAGATGGATCTAGACTAGTTATTATTTTGAAAAATAATACTTTATATATTCTAGAAATATCTCTATAAATGCTACATCATAGAGATTTGACACTCTTTATATTTGTATGCCTATTATTGCATGGTTCACCAGAACCATCTCTAGTTTAGGTTCCAACACCGCTTCCTTGTTTTAACTCCGTATCATTTGCCAAGATTGTTTCAATTGCATAATTCTTCTAGCATTTCTTTCTGCCCTTATTGTTGAGATTTCAATTTTCCAATTTCGAGATTTCGAATTGTAGCTCTAACCTTTCTACCTATACATATATTCATGTGAAATTGTTACCAGCTTTCAATCAAACACCACAATGAGACATTTATATGCATATTTAAAGAAATATAGAGATGATAAAATCGCATACAATGATGAACTTACTAGTAGCACATGCATGCAATCTGAAATCCAATCTAATGTGAGTGATTGCCTATATGTAAAAATTTAAAATTTATGGCCCATATCCGGCTTGCCTATTACATGAACAAATAGGAACACATTTTTGTGCTATAAAAAGAAAAAATAAACATCTCCCAAATCTTTACCATATTGAATTTGAATTCTAGAGCAAACTTCAGCATTAGGTATGTAATATTTCCGATCACTCTATAATTGTAACATTTTGCTACTGTTTGAAACATTTTCCTGCTAGACAATGAAATGTCTTTGTTGAGTCTTACAAGAGTTATCACCAGGGGTAATCAGTAGGGAAATCAGGGCATTAGAAGGAAGAAAGAAAATCTCACCTATATGTTGTAGGACCAGTCTGATGCAAGAACCACATTGATGTGAAACTTATGGCAAGGCCCAGGAACCCACTCGATGTTGAAACTATCCAAAACATAGGTGACCTGATTATTGGTCTGCAAAATAAATGTAAATAAGGATATGCCAAGCAACTTAGGCTAAATATTTTCATTAGCCAGAGTATCTTCTACAAAACAATAAAATTGAAGGCAAACAATAGACATATGCATTAAAATGACATTTTACTTGGAGCACGTCATAAATAAATAAATTTCACAACTTTTGAGTTACGGATTCACTCCCATATAATTATCTAAGCGTCCTATTCTGCATTTACTATTAGACATGTTGAGAGCACATACCGTCTCATTATAAACACATCAGAATGTTTAATTGACATACAACCTGTTGAGAAACCAAGTGTGATGAAGTCTAACACCTAATTTCTCTTCTTCAATATTACTTGTGAATATTAGTTTTCTTCTGATTGCGTCATATCTCCTCTTCATCAAGCAATTATACAAATGTTCAATCTTTCAGGAAAATATAGAGATAACAAAGAGACAAGAGACACCAAAATTAGGCTAGTAGCCAAGGCAAAACCCACAAGGGGAAAACCCAACAATCCTTCTCTTATAGAATCAGATCAAAGTGACAGATATCCAAGACCAAGACCAAACAATCAACAAGATACCAAGTCCAACCCTCCTCCAAGTCACCTCCAAAGTCAAAGTCAACGCTTGTCAAACCTGCCCCAATCTGGTCAAACTTCAGGATTTTCAGACCTGCAACTATCTCAGAGGTTTCAGCCTCTACCACAGAATTTTGTCCATCCCATGTGTGAACTGTAACAGTCAAAGATTCAGTCAACTAGGAATATTCTTCTTGTCTTTATCTTTGACTCTCTTTCTTTTTATTCAGCTTTCTTTTCTCCTTCGCTAGGTTCACATATACTTCTTATTGCATGAATGAGTAAGTTTCCAAATGAGTTGAACTTGTCCTTTATATATAGCTGTCCAGTAGGGTCGAATGGGTGTCACTCTGGAGGGCCAGGCCGACTTGGTCATCTTGTGGACTAATGACTCAACATAAAATTCAAATTCCTTTTTCTTACAAATGTCCAAATGGGACAGACCACAATAAATTTTCTTGACTCACAACAGATTCTTTTTGACTCTTTTTGACTCTCTAAGCATGAAGAACACGCTTTGACAAAATATATAATAAATACATCAATGATAAATTTACATTATGAAGACCGACTCCAGTTACAACTTCAACATGACCTAAACATATGCTTACCAGGTTATACGCAAGTGTAAGTCAGTATATATATTACAGTTCTGATTTCTGTGAGCTTTGTGGACTACATATGATGCGATTGGGAAAGACCTTTGTGCACAACCAAATGCAGTGAGCATCCTATGGGATTTGAGTCATAAAATACATTGTTATACCATAACATATTGTTGTGCACATCAAAATGCTTAAATATATTCTTTATGACCTGTTAAGTATAGATTTACTATTAGACATCTTGAGTGCGCATATGGCCTCATTATAAACACATCAAAATGTTTAATTGACATACAACCAAAACATATGGTTACCAGGTTATGTATAACCCAATATATATGTCATAGTTATGATTTCTGTGAGATCTGTGCACTATGTTTGATGCTTCTGGGAAAGGCCTTTGTGTAAAACCTAATGCAGTAAGCATTCTATGGGACTTGAGACAAAAAAATACATTATTGTACCATAAAATAATGTTGTATGCATCAAAATGCTTAAATATGCTCTTTATGACCTGCAAAATATAGATTTATTTTCAAGCTAACTAGGCAGTGAGCTCACTCAGTAGCTAGCAGCAGTTAAAAGACCTTTGATTTATGAAGGTGCACCAGTTATTAAATCTACGTGCAGGGGAGAGGTGTGTCACACACGCAAATCTATAGTGTTCTCAGGAGTTAGAGATCGACTAAACCCATGACTAATGGAGTTGTGCTAGATAGATTATCTAGCCAATAGAGATGTACACTTGTTCATTGTATCAAAGATGCAGAAGTGCACAAATCATATGCATGGATGCACATTACAGTGGTTGTTGAATTTTTGTAGCTATGGTCGCTCTTCATATGAAAGAAAATGATAAATATAATTTGAATCTTAAGTTGGCTTCAAAAGAAGGAAAATCAATTTTTGAAATTTAAATTATTTGCCTCCTTAAAGTCAAGTCGGCACCAAAAGTATAGGACAGCCCAGCCCAATGTTGATTTGGGGTAGCATTAGATGTGGTCTAGCCATGAAATTTGGTGGAGAGGTTGGGGCACATGAAATCTCCAATACCCAAAAAGGGTTTGGGCAGATTCTAAATAGTTCAGGAGATATTAAAATAATTAATATTTTTAATGGACTCCCTAAGTTTAAACTTAGGGAAAATAAAATATTAACATGTATCAATATGAAACTGTGTTAGAATGGTCCAAAAGACATGGATCAAGCCAGATCTAATCTTAGCCGTTGATTAGGGACTTAACCTCAGCCGTTGATATGTCAACAGGAAAAGTATAAGAGGAAGCTTGAGGGTCACTTGCAGAACAAGCCAGAGTGATCAATGATTCTATTCTCTAGAGCGGGGTTTGCTAAGAGAGACAAAATTAGTGATCGAGAGTTGCAACTGAGGGGCATTAAGCAATGTTTTAAAACTCCGACTCTGACTCAGCCGAGGGTCGACTTCGACTCCGACTCTGACTCGGTATCGACTCGGTCGGCTTGATTTCAATGACTTGGTCGTTGTAAAAAATACATTAAATATCTTTTTTTTATAAAAAAACATAATTTTAAAGATTTTCATTCATGTTTCCAAACACACTGCATTAGAATATAGATAGAAGAAAACATATGATCAAAGTAGGCTCATGAATATATCCATTATATCAAAATGGCACCCAGTGCATTGTCCAATATATACATGATGATGATATAGAGATAAAAGCAAAAACACATAACCAAGCAGGCTAGAAATGGCCTCTACAACAAAAGTATACTATGACCAGTACCACTGGCTACTGCTAGAGAAGCCAAGATCATATGGATCAGAGTCAAACAGGGGGCCCCATGGCTCCTCATCATCATCATTTCCAACTGCAACTGTAGAAGAGGTAGCACTAGCAGGGTATGCAGCAGGTGCAAGCTGAGAGAGACGAGATATGCACTTTTGTCGTGGCTGAGCAGAGGAAGCGCCTCCAACTAGAGGACTTGCTGGCTCTAAGGCTGAGGTTGGTACAAGTGGGTCAGGATCTGCATTCAACTGAACATTTTGTTCGAGTGATGCTATCATCTGTAATTCATAATCAATATCCTCATCAAAAGCAAACTCTGTTGGATGACTCTCCACTACCCAATTTGACGTTGGATCAATGTCTTCCAACACAATGGGATCCGAATCAGATCTTTTGTTCAGCAATTGGTTGTCTCTGAGCCGGAGGTTGTATTAGACATAGACTAGATCATTTAACCATTTTTTATCCAAACGGTTTCTCTTCTTTGTGTGAATCCTCTCAAAGACAGACCAATTGTGCTCACACCCAGTGGCACTGCAAATTTGACTCAAAATACGAATTGCAAACTTCTGCAATTCAAGACAATGGCTACCAAAAGCCTCCCACCATTGTGCTGAAAAAACATAGGAGTGTAATGAGCTAACTCAGAAAAATTACAAATTATATCCAACTTTCAAATTATAAACGATTTAACAAAATAAGTATTAAGAATTTGAAAATTGAATTTTTTGTTTACCTGGCTCATCTGCTTCCCTTGCAATCTTTGCTAGGTTCTTCCCAAAGGTACCTGAGGCATTGCTAAAGGTTGTGACTTGTCAGTGTATCTCCAGCTGATCACACTCTAATGGGATCATGCGATTAATGCAATCAATCAATCCATCTCTAACCTCCCCCCTTAAAGCTCCTGTCGCCTTAGCT
>APFE030058911.1:0-11057 GCA_000404065.3 Pinus taeda
AAATTATTAATTATTGAAAATCTAAATATTCTAAAGGAAAAAAATGAAAATTAAATTCTCACCAAACAATTTTTAAGTAAATCCAACCCAAAACAAATAAAATTAAAAATACAAACAAATTATGGATGTGAAAACTCCAGAAGAAAACAACACACAAAGCACTAATAGCAGAAGCCTCAAAACAAACAAAAAATTAGTGTTTTCCCTAAAAAATTAACGACATTTTTGCGCACTTAATAGAGGTTAAAGCTTGCAAGAAGGGTTTATAAAAACCCTTTTTTAATATTTATCTCTTTCGATGTTTAGCTCTTTTGGGACAAGTTGGAGGAGGACTAACTTTGCCTCAGTGGACACAATCTGCTCGGTATCGGCAAGAATTTGAAGGTCACCTCGAAGATCTTGAGAAATTTGTTTGAGAAAGTGTTCTAGTTTTTGGTTTACTTTGAAGTCCAATATCAAAGTAAAGATAACATCGGACCCAGAGATATTAGCAAGCAAGGCTATTTAGACCAAGCTTGGATTACGGATATATAAATTTCGACAATTCCCTAGTCGAGGAGTTTTCTTGGCAGAGGTAAAGAAGACTGTGAAATAATATTCCATATTTTACTCCATTGCAAAAAACGACAATGAATTTATGGCCTAGCACTCCAGAAAAATAATCTTCCAATCTCTTTAAGTTTTGGGACTTGAAGCCTGTATTGAAGCTCTGTTGAAAGATAAAGGTTTTTGTTTTTTCTAATTCTTTAAATTTCTTTTCATTTTATGAAGATTAAATAGAAAAAAATATAATTCAACTCATAATTCTTCAATGTGACTCTCATAAATGATATAGGCAAACTCGTGGCCCACATATTTCTTCACGAAAATGGATCTAGAGTGTCATGATAATTGAAATTGTAAATGCCAAAGCCTCCATTCAAAGTTGGATTATCTAAAATAGGTGTAGGTTAAGTAACTTTCTGAATGCTTTGAAACTCTTATATGGATCCTTCCATTCATTCATTTTTTTTTTCCCTCCTTCAAAAGTGCATCAATTGGCTGTGGACTATCAGCTAAGCCATGTATGATTCTCTTCACAAAATTGATTTGAATGAGTGAACTCTATTTTTGTTCACGGGTGACTAGAACTCCTTAACTGCCCTTTCTCACTTTGGATCAATGCACATACCATCTTTGAAGTGATACATCTGAGCAACCTGTTTTCTATGACCCAAAGATGATTTTCCATAGCTTCAACGAAATATCAATCTATTCACATTTATTAAATATCTATATGAAATGTTTAAAGTGATTACCTCTATAATTAAAAAAAAAAATCCAATCATCAGGTTAAATGTATAATGTGCTAGGGTAATTTTGCAATAGGGTTTTTTTTAGCAATTAACTTTCTTTCTCTAGTACAAAAGCTAAATTTAATACCATCATTAATCTTTCATTTACTCTTTCAATGATACAGAAAATAAGGTTGCATTCAACAGTTTAACTCCATTGCAGAAACAACAATACAATAATCTTGATAGAACAATATATGATTCAACATACAAACCCAACAATGTAGTGTTATCAAGATGTAATCCAATTCAACAACTATGGTTCCACAACAAATAAAAAATGCCAACCCAGGAATAGCTATAGGTTTGAATTCAACAAAATCAACTGGTTAGTCTTAACTAGAGATCACAAACTTTAAGTTAGTTTTGTTCACTATAAGTTTTTGGACCTTATTCTACTTATGGTATTAGTTTTGAGCCTGCTACAGTCTCGACCTCCTTTCTGATGCCACACTTAGTCACCATTCCATTTTATGTTCTCCTTCTATCAAAATTAGAATCTTATGTTGTATAGTTTGAACTATAGGACAAACACTAAGCGACAAAAGAGTACCCTCGCTAGCCTGTTCAAGTGCATTTTCTCCACATGTTGAGTTTGGAAAACCTCATGGGTTCTCATTCAGCCACATATATGTGTTTCAAGCTACAAAACTCGAGCCTTCAAGCCACAGAATTGAGACTTCAAGTTCTAGCTCCATGCGATTAATCCACATAATTCCAATTTCAAGGCACAGATCAATGAGTATAAGAGACAAAACGTGACTTCAAAAAATAGATCATGAGTTTAAGCCACAAAACCTAACTTCGATCACGAGTTTAAGCCATAGCCTTTTTCATTCTCTAGCCCAGGAGTGTAAGCACTAGTTGAACCATGAAATCAGAACCATCATGCACAAGTTGTTTTTTCAAGCACGAGTTTAAGTGTTCTTGAAGTCTTGCCCAAAATATTTGTGAGAATGTCACAGATGGTTCTGATATCCTTCCTTATTGATTTACGAGAGTTAGAATTCAATTTAGAACTTCTGTGTTTCTTAGCCCATCTAAACTGGAACACTCATTTTAAAAGAATCCTTAATGCTTATTATGCTTAATTTATGACCAAAGTCATGTGACTAGATGATTTTTTTGACTAGGTCACATTGTGTTGAGTCATGGAAAAGGTACTTGTTTACCATTAATTGCATCTTGGTTCTCCTTTATTCTTATCTTTTCTATATTCTAATATGTTATTTTATTAAAAAATTATGGTAAAAAATGAAGGAATTATTTGTAGTTATTACTTAGCTAATTATTACCCTTATTTATGTAGGAAAACAACAAAAGGGACAGATGTTGTTCCCTATGAAGGAATAGCAGAAATCGGTAAGCCAAGCAAGGAATAGTGTGAAGTGGGAAAACTGTTGCGAATCCTTGAGGATCCAGAGATCCTGAGGGATTGTATTTGTCATTTATATTTTACCCTTTCCTATTATAAAAGGAGTTTTTTTTTTAAGAAGAAAACAAGGAGAATCACTGTTATTATTGAAATTGTAATTTTAATTACACACTCTTGCTATGGAGAAGAACACTAATATATTGTAATGCTTATTCTATTTTATGATTAATATATAAGTGAAGTTGTTGTTCCCTCGCATTATTTGAAGTAACTTAGCAGTGTTCATTGGCGGCTAAGGGCCTGGCCTCTGATGGATTTAGTTGCTTTTCATGTGTCATACAATTCTAATTCTCTCAAGTGTGATGGTTTGAAAAAATTATTAATGGTAAAAAATGAAGGAATTATTTGCAGTTACAACTTAGCTAATTATTACCCTTATTTATGCAGGGAAGGAACAAAAGCGACAAATGTTGTTCCCTATGAAGGAATAGCAGAAATGGGTAAGCCAACGAAGGAACACAACAGTTGCAGATAAGGCCAAAACAAATCAGAAGAATCAGCACAAGAAAGGAAAGGATGTGTAAAGTGGGAAAACTATTGCGAGTCCTTGAGGATCAAGATATCCTTAGGGATCGCATTTTTCATTTATCTTTTAAGCTTTCCTATTATAAAAGGAGTTGTTTTGTAAGAAGAAAACAAGGAGAATCATTGTTATTATTGAAATTGTAATTTTAATTATAAACTCTTGCTATCTAGAAGAACACGAATATATTGTAATTCTTATTCTATTTGATGATTAATATATAAGTGAGAGGTTTTCAAGAGGCGGAAGGGTGCAAGGCGACAATGGCTACAGTAAGCGACTAGGGTTTGCTCAGACCTGCGGCGGCAGGTTGCACTGCTCTAGGTCACACTGACGTGACAGTGGCAGCGTTTTGCTCGGACGGAGTCTGAGCGCTTCAAACCAATGGACTCCCCGGTGGGGGAGGGCAACAAAGAGCCGCACGATGCCAGAAACCTGCAAGGATCGAAGGTCACCACTGATGATGTCTCAGTCCATAACACGACAGCTGAAGGAACAACGGCTAACAATAGCAATGCAGCCAATACGGTAAGATCCTCCACCTGCAAACCTGTGGCAGATCACAGGCCAGAAGTAGAATTACCAGGACATAGTATAAATGCCCGTATACAGTTTATGCAAGACCATGCCCTTATATGCAAATTTATGGGACTTTGGCCCACAGAGAGGGCTTTAAGAAACTGGATAAAAAGAACTTGGAAACCCAAGGGAGAAATCACCCTTTTAATAGGGCCAAAAGGTTTTTTCACTGCTATCTTCAACTGTCTTGAAGATAGGAACAGAGTTTTCGAAGGAGGGCCTTACTTCTTCAACTCAGTAGGGCTTTTCCTTAGAGAATGGAAGGCTAGATTCAACCCAGATACTGAAGATCTAAGTTATGCTCCAGTCTCGATTCGCTTATACTCACTCCCGTGGGAATATTGGGGGGAAGACTCATTAAAAGCCCTTGGATCAGTGCTCGGTGACTTCGTCAAAGTGGCTGAAGAAACAAAGGCGGTGCGACACACCACTTATGCCTCTTATGCTAGAATCTGTGTCTATATGGACCTGAAATAGCCTCTTCCAGACACAATACGCCTATTTCATGAAGACCGAGATTGGATCCAGGTCCTAGATTATGAGCACGTCCCGTTCCGCTGTAGGCGATGTCATACTTTGGGACACCTCTTCAGAGACTGCCCACTAAATTTTAAGCCTGAGGTTCCAAGCAAACAAGAACCACAAAATCAGGATGGGTTCACCAAAGTAACTAACAGAAGACGCGGACACAAAAAGACTCCCGCCATTCCAAAAGAGAAGACAGAGAAGGCAGCGAAAGCTCAACCGTCAACAAGCAACAGTTTTGAGACATTAGCGCAAGAAGATCAACCGGAAATGCCCGAATCGAACTCAAAAACCTTCAAATCCAACCAGCCAGAAGCATCCATGAAGAACCAAGAAGGCGGAAAAGAAAAGACGGTTACAGAAACCTAGTCCAACCCGGATATGGAGATAGATAACCGAGCTCACACACAGGACAAAGGAAAGGAAGCATAAGGCAACACGCAAGAGGCACAGTTCATGGAAGACGATAGTGAAACAATCGATGTGGGGGAACTGGACCTTCTCGGATTAGAACTAGCATGCAAAACAGGTAACTTCGATAAAATCCCTGAAACACAAGTTGACAATCTGGTAGAAATACTGAAAAAGGCTCAAAAGAAATATTCACTTGGAATCTAGACAGGTAGCCAATGGGATGGTAAATTTATATACAAAGACAGCAAAAAGAGAGGCAGAAAGACAGCTCTAGAAAGAACAATCAAGATTGGAGAAGTTTTGGTGGAGTGAGGCAGATATGCCAAACTCACCAAATATTTCAATACCAACCCCAAAACTTCTCAATGAAGTTAATCTCCTGGAATATTAGAGGGCTGAATTGCCCCAAGAAAGGAAAACTCCTCAAAAACTTGATCATGGAAGACAAACCAACTATCTTGTTCCTACAGAAAACAAAATGCAACTCGACCATCTTGGAAAGAATCGCAGCCACAGCTTGGCCAGGAGGACAAGTCACCACTGTAGATGCACAAGGAGCCTCTGGAGGACTGGCAATCCTCTGGGATGCAGGGAAAATACAATTAAATAATACACATGCAAACAAAAATTTCATACAGGCAGAGTTTCATATCATGGGCACAAACATCCATGGCCACATAACTAATGTCTACTTCCCTCAAGAAGGTCCCCAGAAAGCAGCAATTCTAGCAAGCATATCTCAGCTCAATATTGGTAGGCAACATCCGCTCTGGATTCTGGGAGGCGATTTCAACATGATAGCGTCATCAGAGGAAAAAAAAGGAGGCAGATGCAGGATCAAAAGAGATGGCACCTTACTCAAAGACTTTATTCAAAATAACTGGCTGATAGATATTCCCACGGCTAATGGCCTATTCACCTGGACGAACAAGCGCGTTGCCTCTCTACAAATCGCGTCCCGCCTGGACAGATTTCTCTTATCTGACAACGCCGTTCATCTAGGAGGAGAGTTTACAGCGCACATTATTCCATTCTCTGGATCTAACCACTGGCCAATAGAATTGCATTGGAATAGGCCAGGAAATAGCATCAAAAGACCATTTAGATTTGAAGCATTCTGGTTTTCTCACCCAGAATTCAAGGATTTCATTCAGAAGGCATGGCAAAATAGCAACCCAACTGCGCCTACAAAAATGGCAAGATTCCAAAAAAAGCTGAAGATGCTCAAAGCCGAAATCAAACGATGGAACACAAATACTTTTGGCCATATTTTAAAAGAGAAAGAGCTGATAATACAAGGGATCAAACAGACACAACAAAAAATCATTTCAGAGGGGCGCTCAGAAGAACTGGCACAAAGAGAACAAGACATGGAAAGCAAACTTCTAGAAAGGGAGAAACAGGAGGAGGTTTTATGGCGACAAAAATCCAGAATCAGATGGCTCAAAGAAGGAGAGAAAAACACCAAGTTCTTCCATAAATCGACTGTCCAAAGGAGAATGAGAAATAAAATATCACAAATCATCAACGCTCAGGGAGAAAAAGTGGAAACCCAGGAAGAGATTGAACAAGAATTTATACAACACTTCAAGGAAATGAGTAAGGAGCCAAACATAAATCGAGCAGCAGCCATAGAAGACATCACGAAGCACATCCCACGTCTCATAACAGAGGAGCAAAACACCCTGCTTCTCAAGCCGATCAGCCTACAGGAAGTGGAAACATCATCCAACTCCCTCAAAGCAGGTAAAGCTCCAGGTCCTGATGGATTTACATCAAACTTCTTTCATTACTTTTGGGAACTAATCAAATGGGAAGTTTGGCAAGTAGCAGAAGAATCTCGAAGCATGCGATGGATGTACCCAGGACTAAATGCAACCTTCATCGCCTTAATACCTAAATCGGAGGATTCTAACAAGCCTGATAAGTACAGACCAAAAGCCTTATGCAAAATCATCTACAAGATTGTATCTAAGGTGGTAGCATTAAGATTAAAACCAGTGCTTCCTCACATCATATCTCCAGAACAGTCCGGCTATGTGGAACGACGTCAAATAACGGATGGAATAATTCTCACTCATGAGATTATCCACTCCCTTAAGCAATCAAGAAAACCAGGTATGCTCCTCAAAATCGACCTCTCAAAAGCTTTTGATAGCATAAGCTGGGATTACATGCAAAAGGTCTTAAATGCTTTTGGTTTTGATAATGCTTGGATACGATGGGTTAGTAGCCTTATATCCTCTGCTTTCTTCTCTATCCTCATAAATGGCATTCCGACCTCTACCTTCTGCGCCTCCAGAGGCATCAGACAAGGGGATCCCCTTTCGCCTTTTCTTTTCATTATAATGGCGGAAGGCCTGGGTAGAAGTATTAAAAATGCCATTCAATCCCAAGTACTTAAAGGCATCACCCTACACCAAGCCCCCACCATCTCACACCAGCAATTTGTCGACGACAACATGATCTTTGGCTACTCCTCAGTCCAAGAAGCCCGCGCTCTAAATTCTCTACTCCTTCTTTTCTCTAAAGCTTTCGGTACCCTCATAAACTCAGTTAAATCCCAGATATTCTTCTTCAATACGCACCCAACCACTCAGCGAGCCATTGCCCGGATACTCGGTTTCTCCATTGCCTCTTTGCCTTCCAAATACCTCAGAGCACCTCTCTTTGCTTATACCAGGAAGCATTCCTCTTGGACCTCCCTTTTGGAAAATTTAGAAGCCAAATTATCTCTCTGGACTCACAAATCTCTAAATATGGCCAGTCGGATGGTTCTTATTAAAGTTGTCCTGCAATCAATGCCATTATACCTATTTTCTATACTGGCAGCCCCAAAATGGATCCTCAAAGCTATTAAAAAATTACAGAGAAATTTCCTATGGGGTTGCTCTGGTCCAAACAGGAAATGGGCCCTGGTTAAATGGGACAAAGCATGCCTCCCAAAAATTGGAGGAGGAATAGGCCTACGTGATCTTGAACATAGCAATAAGATTATGGGTGCCAAAATATGGTGGAAATGGCTAACATATCCAGATACCCAATGGGCACAAATCTGGACAGCGAAATATGCCAACAATTTGCCTCTGGTGGAGCGAGTAAGAATGACAGAAATTAGCAAAGGTTTAGCTTTATGGAACTCAGCAATTCTCAACAGGGACCTCATACAACAACATAGCTTTTGGGAAGTCAAGAGTGGACGTGAAGCACGCTTCTGGACAGACTCATGGCAACAATTACCCAGCATAAATAACATCCTTCAAGACATCCCCAATCAGGATCTCTTACAACAGGAAACGATCAATCAATTCTGGACAACTAATAATACCTCTGATCATCGTGAATGGAAGGAAGATAGTGCTATCTTACCCAATGACCAAGAGGAGGTTCAGATAGCTTTAGCAGCGGAGCTAAATAAAAGGAAAATAATTAAGGAGGACGGACCAGATTCACTAAGATGGGGCTATGCAGAGAAAGGAACTTTCACATCCACAGAAGCCTACCACATTATCATAAAAGGAAAATACATCAAAGATAAAATATGGGAGCGAATTTGGCAACCTCCCATATGGCCGAAGATCTCCACATTCCTTTGGTTTCTGTCGCACAATAGAACTCTTACCTGGGATAATCTAAGAAAGAGGAAATTTGCAGCACCCTCAATATGCCTTAACTGCAAAACAGAGGAGGAATCAGCAGCACATCTTATGCACCTATGTCCCCTTAGTCGCAGAATTTGGGAGAAAGTCTCCTTTCGTTGCCAAAAGGACGTCAGAATCCAGGGTGATATAAACAATACACTCCGATCTTGGCCACAGCAGCCATATCAGTGTAACATTCTCAATACCCTCTAGCAAATCATTCCAGGAACAGTAATGTGGAACATCTGGAAAGAAAGAAATCGAAGAGTTTTTAAAGATCAGGCTATGGATCTGGAGCAAGTCTGGACCATCATCAAGCAGAACCTTCAGGAAACTCTATCGATCAAAGGCTGGTCTCATGAGGATTTGCCCTCCAACAATCAGGAGTAGGCTATTTGGAACAATTGGCAATTCCAAATCACTACTCCCAAGTTAGCTCAAGGTACCTCTGTCACGAAAAGGAAAAAAACGCTCACCAACTGGACTCCTCCCCCTAACAACACTTATCTTCTCAACTTCGACGGAGCGTCCAAAGGCAATCCAGGTATAACAGGATATGGAGGAGTTATCAGAAACTCTCAAGGAATCCCTCTTAAAGTCTACTTTGGATCCATATGTTGGAACACTAACAATGCAGCAGAGTTGGAAGGACTATGGCAAGGACTCCAAATTGCTCATCATCAGAGTTTCTTCCCCCTCATAGCGGAAGGAGATTCTCAAATCATAATTAACATGGCTTCAAAAATTCAGCAGGGCTCTACAGCCCAGAAGGTCAGTAGGAGTTGGAGGATGGCAACCAGACTGGAATCTCTACAGACTTGGCTTCAGCACAACAAAGCCACTTCATTTAAGCACACCAGAAGGGAAGGGAATAAAGCAGCTGACTTCCTGGCCAACCTAGGGGCAGAGCATGGCAACGAGCGCCAGGAAGGAACCCCTCAGGTTATTGTTTCAGAATCGGAACGAGCAACTTTCCAGGAAATCCTGAATAGTGACATGCAGATAGCAGCAAAGAACTACCCGGATGCGGGTGACACGTTGCTTGATGCCAGCCACGTGACAGTCACGCGGCGTCCTCGGGACGAAGGGACCTGCGATTAATGAAGATCATTAAACGCACATTTAATGGCATTCATTGCCATTCCTACAGCCCGAGCTACCAAGGAATTAAGGTAGAAGCTGCCAGAATGTTTGGGAACAGAGATTTTAGTTTGATGAGCCTGTCTGAACAGGCAAAGATTCTCGGCTCTGCTCTGCAAGAGAATGTGGGTTTGTGGGCAGAAAAGGGAGGTGTTAGTGTGAAGCAGATTCGCTTCAGAGGCAAGGAACAGAGTGAGATTCGGTCCCCTCTGTCTCGTCTTCTCACAGAAGGCCGTGTCAAGAAAACCCCGTTTCATTTCGGCAGGCTCAGAATGCCTCTTCATGGTCATGCCTCGCCGCGTAGGGGCAGGAAACCTGGTGGCAGGGGCGTTCATAGCCCTCGATGAGTCTCCCCGTTGGCTTATGCTTCGCCCAGCACCCCTGGCTATGCCGAGTTCGACTCAGATACTGATAAATCGGTGCAGATGGTGACGTTCAGATACATTCGATGCACCAAACAGGCCTATTGTTTCAACCTTAATCACTGTGGTGTTTACGGAGGAAGACGATGCAGAGGGTAAGGGTAAGGGTATTACTGAGGAGCAGGAGCTAAGCTCCAACAATTCCTCTCAGAGCGGCAGCCAGGAGGAAAGCTCCTACCAACCCTCCTCTCAGAGCAAGCTCGGAGAGGATAGCACAGGCTTTCAGTCCAAAGAGCAGAAAGAAGCCCTTAGGGAAATCTGTAGCCTTATTGATATGGAAATCACCAGTTCGGCTGATAAGAAGATACCTGAGGAAGATAAGCAGCCTAAGCGTTTCTTTGGAGGTCGGCTGTATCCCATTCTCCCTCCAGGCTTTCTGAGACTGGAGGATATTCCATGCGGCATGGAAATTGAATTTGTGCCTGATCCTGCAAGAGAGGAAGCGGAATGGGAAGCCGAGCAGCAAGCTACCAAGCAGAAGGAAAATGAAGATAAGGTGGCGGCCGAAGCGGGGAAGGAGTAAGGTTCCTCTCCTATGTTTTTTGATGTTTTGGTTATGTTTCGATGACCACCTGAGGTCTGTTCGGCCCTGCTATTTTGGTTACGGTGTTTTGGTATCTGCCCACGTAGCATCCTGCATGCCACCTACGCTCAGCCTGCTATTGGTTCATGGACGTCTGTTCTCTGCCACCTACGCTCAGCCTGTGCCACCTGTTCGGATGCTGGACGTGTGTCCTCTCTCCAGCTTCCCCCTCCTCTCAGGCATCTTGGTTCTGTTTTGTTAGCTTCTGGTTTGTCTAGTCAGATTCTATTTTGTCTTGTCAGCTTCTGTTCATGCATTTTGTCAATTCCAGGTCATCATGTCCAATTCAGTAGACTGGAAATGTATTTTTGAGTACAAACACTGTGTCAAAGCCTGTAAACACCATTTGTGGTCTAGAAAACTTGTTAGAGAGTTGTTCACGCGCTCTCAGAGGTTTCGACCTCTTGTACATATCTTTTTCGTTTTCTTAATATAAATAGTTTAGAATTTGCCCAAAAAAA
>APFE030058916.1:16603-36073 GCA_000404065.3 Pinus taeda
CTAGCAACCAATGATAAGGGTTTGCTACATGAGGTGAAACAATTCCTCTCTAAAAATTTTGATATGAAGGATATGGGTGAGGCATCTTATGTCATTGGCATTAAGATCCATAGAGACATATTTCGAGGCATCTTGGGTCTGTCACAAGAAACCTATATTAATAAAATTTTAGAGAGATTTCAGATGAAGGATTGTTCACCAAGTGTAGTTCCCATTGTGAAGGGTGATAGGTTCAATTTGAACCAATGCCCGAAGAACGACTTTGAAAGGGAACAAATGAAGAACATTCCATATGCTTCTGCTGTCAGAAGCTAATGTATGCTCAAGTCTGCACAAGACCTGACATTGCATTTGTTGTGGGAATGTTGGGATGATATCAAAGTGATCCAGGTTTAGACCACTGGAGAGTTGCAAAGAAAGTAATGAGGTACCTTCAAGGAACCAAAGGCTACATGCTTATGTATAGACGGATGGACAACTTGGAAGTAATTGGCTACTCAGATTCTGACTTTGCTGGATGTGTTGATTCACACAAATCAACATCAGGTTACATTTTTATGATGGCCGGTGGAGTTGTATCATGGAGGAGTGCTAAGCAGACCTCGATTGCCACTTCCACTATGGAAGCCGAGTTCGTCTCTTGTTTTGAGGCTACTTTACATGGTGTATGGCTTAAGCGTTTCATTTCTGGGCTTAGAATTATGGATTCTATCTCTAAGCCATTGAGAATATATTGTGATAATTCAGCTGTTGTTTTTATGGCTAAAAACAACAAAAGTGGGAGTCGAAATAAACACATCGACATTAAGTATTTAGCTATAAGGGAACGTGTTAAAGAAAAGAAAGTGGTCATTGAGCACATCAGCACTGAGTTGATGATCACTGATCCTTTGACTAAGGGCATGCCACCATTGAAATTCAAGGATCATGTAATGAATATGGGACTTGGTTCCATTATGTAGTTTCTCATTGTATGGACAATGTTATTTTAATAAAATTCTTAATTATTGTGACGTTTTCCTCATATTTATGTGCACCTTAATTTGATTTGAGAGAATTCATCTGTGTAGGACCAAGAATAAACATAGGGTTTATTCATTAAGAAATTATTACCACATAAATTATAATAGAAATAAATACATAGTAATACATGGAAGATAATACTCGTCATTAGAGGACTATCGCCATGATTCATGTATCTATTACTTAATACAGATTATCAATGGGTTTTAAGATGAGACATTAAGATTGGAAGTATGGACCAAGTGGGAGAATGTAAACTCCCTTTATGGCTATTAATGGCTCCTCAACTGCCGCCGATAATTACGGAGCTCCTGGAGTGGTCCATTACTCCCTCTGTAGTTCTCTACCATGATCTGTGGAACACTTGACACATAGCCAACATAAGCTTGATGGAAGCTTGGCTATAAATACTTATGTTTGGTCTCCAAGCTCACTGACTCAATCCCCTTCAGCCTTACACCATCAAATTAGAGTGAGCAGAGCTTGGAAGTACCACATGGATGAAGAGTTTTTGGGTGAATTTTGTAAATCTTAGGGCGGCATTTGCAAACCTGTAGCTCATTTTTCCATCGGTTCTTGATTTGATTAATTATATGATGTGCAATGCGTTCGTGTAAGTGACTATAGTGTTTTTTCCCTTCCTCAACACGCGGTCTTCTTCTGCAATGGTCGAGCCAATGTTCGGGTCTGTCTAAACGCACACAGTGATGACCCATCCCACTATCATTGCTGCCTCAATATGCAAGGAGGGGATCAATTCGCATTGTGGAGCCGATCTACAATATCTGTGGCTGTGAGGGTGCGCCATGGGGGTGCTGCATAATTGTTCACAGCTACAGTTGAGCGTTTTGCTGAGAGACATATAGCCGAGCGGACTAGCTGGTCACTGATCATTCGGGTATTCTCTTGTCTCTGTAAACACATTAGAAAACAAATAAAGGAAGTGGAGTGTGAATAACATCAATGGCTGGAGGTATGTTTTCTCGGGCATCAAGTTTTTTACGATTCTTTTAAGTATTTATTCCGCATTAAAGAATCGTTATTTAGTTATCACTAGGTTTAGCCAAAGTGTGTAAAAAATCTTCTAAAAAGGTTGGTGTTACTTTAACCATTCCTTTTTTCCGCATCTGAATCAACATTTGTATTCTAGTAATTTAGAATACAAAAGGCAAAACAACTATTGCGGACAAAGGCAAAATTTTAGATTTCTCGGGGTAATTCCAAGGATGCCATCAAAACTTATGGCTAGTTGCTTGCTCTAGTTCAAATAGTTTCTGCCACTGATATTTTATACTAAAAAAATACCATCACTGACATAAAATATTAATCTAAATCTAAACATACGGGCAAAATCTAATAGTATACCAGCTTTATCCGAAATACTGCACATAAAAACTAATTGCATGCAATATATTCATATTTCTGTAAGAGATTAATTACATGCACAAACGAAAGCTTCGAAGTCTTGTTATGAATCCTACCAATGAGCAACTATTTGCAACTAGGTGTGACCTTATACACATTAACCTCATGTTCACATTTCATATGGTTTATTGATTGTTAATATGCTAAAATATTTTCTTATATTGATACTTGTTTTTTTAGTATAAACTTTAAAGCATACCGAAATTAGCAGGGAGAAATGTGCAATTTCACTCTTAAATGAAGCTAACCATTCTTTTTGGAGAGTAGTCACAGGGTTTACACATATTTTACACATATTTTGCGTGTTTCATTGGTTACTCTATAGAGAAATATAAATTTGTAATCCCAACAGGTTACTATTACTACAAATTGCAACAATACACAAAGTATAAGGATAATGCACAGTTAGGCATATGAGGAACACACAATGCGTTTCTGTCGTATTGGGAGCATGTAACATAATTGGGCCATATCCAGGCTACTAACCAAATTGTATTTAAATTTCAAACACCAAATAAGTTAGAGTTGAAGAATCTCTTTATAACTCCTCATAGTTTCACAATCCACAATGAACAGTAAGGTTAGCAAATGAAACACATGCATCCTTCACGCAAAAAGAATACTCTCCATATGGCATAAAGTAGGTTTGGATGGTTAAAGTTAATAAACATAGCCAGAAGTCTTTCGCTCCTAATCAACGTGGAGTACACGCTATCAATCATGCCAACGTAGTAGGCCTTTGAGTTTGTTTTGAAGGGTCCGCAACCATTATAACTCCAACGTGGCAAATGGTGCAAGCCTTGTCTCATTCTAAACTTATCTCTAAAATTTGAATTTAAAATCCAAATCAAATCTGATTATTTAAATTTTTAAAATTAATTATATTGTTTTAAAGGTTTAACATTTACACATGATCCTTTTGACTACGCAATATTGAATGTTATATAGCAAATGGTTGTTACTTTAAATAACTAAATAATGACAAATCACCGTAATGACATACCATGAATTTGAGTGGCTCAATGGATAAGATGAGTCTCATCTCTTTTGTTGTATAGCATTTAATGCTACACCATATAATATATAGGTTGATGAATTAACTTTCACATTAAATACTCTATAGGTGGATAGTGTTGCACCATTGAAAGTGAACTAACAAAATGGATGATGGAGGATGGATATGGTTCGCAAGATTGTCATCAATGACACATTGCTTTGACACCATCATTCTCCGCGTGCTCTCGATTGTTGTCATGATGATGTGTTCACTTTATCCTGTGAGTTTGTTTAGCTAAAGCTTATTTTCTAAGCCACATGCTGGGTTGTATATGCTTATCATTCTTAGGCCATAGGTGATCAGGGTATATATGCTCACAGATAGTATTAATAGGCTTGGAAAATGCTAACATGAGTTTAGAAGGATCAAATAATTTTTTGATGGGTTTAACATGAGTTTAGAAGTATCAAATAATTTCTGGATGTTCAAATTTCTTTAAAGTGCAAAATTCAATGTGATATTTTTCATTGTTTAAATTGTATTTGTGAATAATAAATATAGTATATAAAAATAAAATATAGTATATATAAAGACCAAATAACCGTTTTAACTATAAAACTTATTTTTTTTCATGATATATACATAGTATGTAGATTGAGACGTTCTATCACACAAATTAAAATAATTTTTAATTATTAATATATTTTTAGGTACATGTGGATATTAATTTGTGTTAAAATATTTTATTGATAACCCATATTGAATATTCTTTGATATACAATAAAATATTTTATTTTAACAATTTTTTTTTCTCTATATAGATATATATGAAGTTGATATCGACATAAATTAGTTAACATAGATCATCAAATAGTTTATTTAAATTTATGGTTAAAAATAAATTTGAAAAGTATAAGATT
The DNA here is from genome assembly GCA_000404065.3 of Pinus taeda. Taxonomy (NCBI): domain Eukaryota; kingdom Viridiplantae; phylum Streptophyta; class Pinopsida; order Pinales; family Pinaceae; genus Pinus; species Pinus taeda. The sequence continues at coordinate 20,969 of APFE030058916.1, forward strand.
TAAACAACTAATCACACATTTTTTACTTCACAAAATATTCATTTTTTTAATTATAATGATATTATTTTTCTATTTCGAACATAATTTTTATTTGAAAGGGGAACGGACGGAGAGACAAACTAACACAACGGAGAGACAAACTTACACATCCCTTATATTAAGTTGTAGAATAAGCCTCTTAGTTCAATATTATTGTACAAATTAACAACACCTACAAATTGATAGGCAATGAGGTGATAAATAAATACTAATAAAATAATAACCATAAAATAGAAAAATGATTTGATAAAACTGTACTTTGGTAAATTGAAAAATATATTACGTGTCTAACTGAAATAATATAAAGTTCGTCATTTACCCCTATATATATATATATATAAAATCCAAAAACTAATGCCCAACCATATCTATTTACCAATTATCATTTAGTGATTTCAAATAATTTTTCTTAAATAATAATACATTATTAAATAAATTTTCTTAAATAATAATAATCCATCAATTTACGATGGTGAAAATGATAAATCCAATAAAAATAGGAAATTGAAATAAATATAGTAAGCGTGAAAAGACATAATAAAATATAGTCTAAGAAACTAAAATAAATATAGTAAGCATGAAAGGACCTAATAAAATATAGTTTATTTTATACGTATCTTCATGAGACAATACAATTATTTAATTTTTTGAAATTAAAATACACAAGATAAATTGTCTCCATTCATTATGTATAAATGAATATAAACAAGGGTTACAATGTAGCTAGTCCCTGCTGCTTATTTTAAAATTTAAATATAGCTAAATTAAAGTAGAAAACAACAAAAATACAAAGATTTAAAATTTTAAAATGTTATAATTAGATTAATTTTAAATTGTAATTAAATGCATTATTAAATTTTGTAAATTAATATTATTTGTATTGCAACATAGAAATAATTATTAATAGTTTATATTTGGCTTTTTATAGTTTGTGGATATGGTCTTATGAAAATCTTATTATTAAACTTGGGTATAGAGGTCTTATAATAAATTTCTATTATACATTAGTTTGCCAATATGAGAAATTTTATGTTTATTAGTATTCCAAACATTTTATTATTTTGAATATCATTCATTCATTAATAGTGTAAAATCTATCATATGTAGTTAACTTCACACAAAAACTTAAGTAATCTCTACCCCTTAAAAATGTAATATAAAAATAAAAATATATCTCTCACATACCATTAATAAATTTTTTAAAATTACATATGTAATTTTAAATAATCATTTTAAATAAAATCATGTATAATATGATTTTTTGGAAATTCCACTCATCCAAAAAGTGCATTACTCTGGCCATCCACCCCTCCACTTCTCTTCACTACCGTCTTTGTCACCTGGCTGGAACGCTCCTCTGTTACCTCCGTCTCTGTCACCCTTTCACTGCGCGAACTCCATTTGAATTACTCCATTTGAATTTTACTCCACTGCTCTGCATCCCTGCTACTCGTCCATCTTTCCCTTGTTTGGACTCGGGGTTTCTTGGCTTAAAAAAATGAGAACTAGTTGGAGGAACTTGTCAGTGTGTTTTCGAAGCAGGGGAGGCTAACTGTGATGCCATTCTTCCCATGTTCTTCATTGTTGAAGAACCAACCAATCCAATGTAAGTGCCTTGATTCTAAGCATTGGGATTGCCTAAAACAAGCTAAGAGGAAAACTGAGAAGATTAGGGGTCTCCTTGCTGCACAAGTCTGCTACTTTCATTTCAACCTTCTGGACTTGGACAATGCTCTGTAAGTGAATATTTACACAGATTAGGGTACAACATACTAAGAAAAAAATTGTTCAATTTGTGCCCAGCTGCGAAGTGCTTCATTTCTTTTGTTCCCAATCAAGTAGAGGACTTTGATCTTAAGAAGTTGTCCACAAAAGGAGTTTGCCACTTGTTAAGGTGATTTTCTAGGAGATGCCTAATGGGAACAACTCGCTACAGAGTTTAGATCCAACTTACAGTGTTAGATATCTTCTCATTGCAACACAAAAGTTATATACCTAAAATGTTAAGTTTAAAGAAACTAGAAATGCAAAGTTTCTGGTTCAATTGTTTAATGGAAAAATAATTAACTGTATTTGTGCAATGAATCAATCAACCATTTATTTATTATTGGTGAAGCAATTATTAAGTTAAGCCATTCTTGTGATCTTGTTCACCTTATTTTACTTCTTCTCAAAGTCGCAAGGGCAGGGTAAGATTTCACCGCCTTCAACCGAAATGGGTTCGCTTCATCTTATACATGAACGTGATGAAAATTTAAGCTAAACGCTAACAATTTTTCATGGATGTGATCTCAAATTCACTTATTTGCAATAAAATTTATTGCACCCAGAGAAGCAAGGTCACCTTATTTGGGTAAATTTTTATTTCAGTGAGAGAAGCAAGGTCATTTAATTTGGGACAAATTTTTGGTATAATTTCGCTGCACCAAGTATCACCTCTTTTGGCATACATTTATTATAAAAGGAGAGAAGCAAGAAAGTATCAGTTTTGTTAGCATAAATTTTATTATAACCAGAGACGCAAGGCGAAAGATATGGAATAGTCGTGTCACTGGGTGACACTTTAAATTAAAGTAGGGAAGAGTTTATACAACTTTTAAACGTCCAAACAGTAAAAAAAATGATTAAAATACATTTTAAACTAAAACGAGGAAGAGCTTATCTAGATTTTTAAACGTCCAAAACTGGAAAAAAATGATTAAAAAACTGGTATAGCAATCCTTCTAAACACTGGATCTTTTAAACAACTATAACTTGCTTTCCTTTTATCCTAATCGTTTTCGTTACCTTGTAGATTCAAGTTTAACGTTGTAGCTATTTTAAGTACTTTTTGACTTTTGGCTTGTATCATTGATAATTACTGCATCTTTTTTCTGTTTTTGGAAAATTTGAATACATAAACAAAATTAAATCTATAGATTGGAATTTACAGAGCTAAACTGAATGCTTACAGTTTTCTTTGTTAGCTTGTCTATATTTCTAAATAGAAAAAAATCCTACAATTTTCTTAGACATCTTATATAAAACTGAAGAACCAAAAATGGGTTTGCCAAGCTCCGAGAGAGCGAGCATGACTGGTAGCCAAGAAAGCCAAGCAAATTTCTGCTTGTTTAGATGGGTGGCTATGTGGCTATGGATTGTTAGTGGGCTCTTCCCAGCTTCAACTCCTTATGGGTGCTCCCATTCTCCTATGATCAGGCCTTGAGCTGTTACAGGAATTTGATTCGAGGCTTTAGCATGGTAATCGTTGCTTTCTAAGGTGCTCTGGTCTTTCTTCTACCATTTGTTTATTTGCAGGACTAGGAAGAGGAAAGCAGTATTGATGTCCAGTGAAATGCCAATCATGGGATATGCCAAGGTATCCAAAGTGTTGCAGACCGTAAAACCAACCTCCAAACTGGTATTCGAATTTCTTGATTCTTTCATTATACTTGTAAACCTTCCCAATAAGAGTTTCCATTGTTACCTTGAGAGATTCCATATTTCTAATTTACGTAACCTAGTGGGATTAATGTCGCTGATAAGCAAACTTGAGATTTCTAGTTCTCTTTGGAGGATCTCAATATTCTTGTTAATGGCCAAACCTTCGACAATAGTGCTTGGGGTATTATTCTTTAATCAATCCCTTTGCTATTATTCTTTTAAAAAAAATAACTTCTCCTCATAAATATTTTTTCAGTCAAAGTGAGAGTAGGAGACTTCAGAAAGTTTGATGAGCCATAAATATAAATAACTCTCCTCACAGATATTTTAGATATTTTCCAGTCAAAGCCTGAGTAGGAGACTTCTGAAAGTTTGATGGGCCATAAAGATTAAGATTAACAATGGAGTAGTCTATAATGCCCAGTAGCAAACATTCTGGTCTAACACCGGAACATGAATCTTGATCCAATACTCTATGCAAAAAGCAAAAAAACATCCAGACCCTTCATTCAGTTACAACATCCAACACTACAAAACCAACATCCACCGAACCTCAGTGGGCCTGACACTGTAAAACATAGGTATTACGGGAGCATTTGAATGTAACATCATCACCAACTCGTTCATGCACCAACATGATTCAGTATATCGAGGAGAGAAGATCGCCACATGGACGGAGGCGGTTCTAATAACGTGTTCTAATTGAGAAGAAACTTGGTTTCCTTAGCATCGACCCCCCGATGGTTTATGAAAACTTGTAGGATTTGGAGTTGGGATTAGCAGCCGCAGAAGTGGAGGTGGATGCGGCTATTGCCAACTGGAAAACATAAATAAAATGTAGTAATCGTCGGTGCTGTGGACGCAAATTTGCAGAGAAAGAGACGAGGTTGGATTTTAAAAACGCTGAGCAATTGTTCAAAAACTGTGGGGAAGATTGGTTTTCCAAAGTAGTTCTTCTGACTTGAGCGGATGCAGCGGAAAGTCTGGGCACCGACAGAGTAGCAGGGGATGCAGCTCAACAGAGGAAAATTCAAATGGAGTTGGCGCGATTGATACATCAACGGAGTTGGCGCGGTGACAGGGTGAACTTAATGCTGGGAGCTGGCGTCCGAGATGAAGGAGCCAGAGGTAATGGAGAAACGTTCCAGCGTCCGAGGTGAAGGAGACAGAGGTAACGGAGGAGCGTTCCAGCGTCCGAGGTGAAAGGAGACGGAGGTAACGAAGGAGTTTTACGGCGAGGTGATAGAGACGGAGGTGAGGGAGAAGCAAATTGTTCGTGAAGCAGTGTTTGACGAATGGCTGATCATGTACCAATCATAATCCAAAGAATAATCGAAAGTAGGTGATGACTTCAGGGCTTCATCTAAACACATATATCTCAGGGCTTCATCTAAACACATATATCTCAGATTGAATTCACTATAATTTTTTATATGCAGTAGTCTATAACGCGACTTTTTGAAAGCTTTTCCGGCCGATTTTTCCGGTCAAAATCCGGCAGCAATTCATTGGAATTCCAAGTTTGATAGCTATTTTCTGCAGAATCAATGGCTCCCAGGGGTTTTTCAGGGCGCTGAATCCAAATATGCAGTTAAAAAACCATTTTAACTGCTAAAAATCAAGATTTAACCTCATTTCTTCCAACGGATTCCGTCACCTGAATCTCCAAAAAGTCGCATTATAGACAACTCCTTTTTTAATTTCCTATTACCATCATCATACTGGCTAACAATATTCATATGGTTATGTAACTTTGAATACTGTGGAGGTCTAGATAGGTTTGTTAATAATTCATATTTACTTAGCATTCAATGCTCCTTAGTAGGATAAATAATATCCATCCATCATTTCTGTATAGTCTAGATTTTGGAAGATAGAGGATGAATCTATGAACGGTTTCAATAGTTAAACATATTAAAGATTTTATAAAATATGTAAAGTTGAAAACTAAAAAAATAACACAAGATTTTATGTTGAGATTTTCTATAGAGATTTTTATTATGTTAATAATAATCACACATAAATTTAACTTTTACACTCATAACCAACTCCTTTTTAAAATTTAAACTCTACATACACCACATAACTCTACTTGAAAACTAGATAAAGACTTGGAACAAATATTTGTGGTTGTGACACATAGAACATCTGCCGGGACAGGAATGGGGGGCTCAAATGTGGTGACAGCCAATCTCTCATCTTTTCTACATACTTCCACCACTGATAGACGTGCAACAGGAGTCCTTCAACTTCTTAGCTCTCCATTTTTTTTGGGAAGGTTCTGTCTTTATGTAAAAGGTTTTCTTTATTATATGTTTTGGATTCTGGACCTAGGATTCTTTTTAAGTGCATTTGTTGATTTCGAAGAATTTGAGGAGTCCTGCAGGCTCATTTTGACCTTCAAATCTACAATTCGCCTACAACGATTCTTTATGGACATTTTCCCATCTTTATTAGACATTGCCGAAAAAATCTTGCTTTTGCCCGGGAATATACTGATTATCCATTTCCTTTGTCACATTTTTTAGAATTATGTAAGGAACTTTACCTAATGTGAACCCCATTAAATATATAACATGGACAACGTTAGTCTTTTGTTTATATGCTATATACTATATAGTATATCATCCGCAAACAATATGTTTCTAATAATTTCTGGTTCATGATACCCACTTCTATAGTAAATGTTATTTGTTTTTTAGAGTATGCATAGGAAATAATTGTTCCTCTTTCATTTCAATGAGCGGGATCAATGCCTTTAATACTTGGAAAAATAAATAGCCAGTTAATTACCGCTTGACACGAAGCTTGTATCATTACGGGGTCTGCTAATTAGGGTTGGAATTTAAAAAAGATTTATTTGTCAAATTTGATGTTTTTCACAGTTTTTTAATTGGTTTTCATAGTTTCAATTTAGAATTTTGACTGTTTTGTAATTTTTTAACTGTATTTAACAGCCAAATCATCCCATGACGAACAATTTGCCAGTTAAATTCCAATCCAACTGCCAACAATTTTATCACATATTTAAGCGTTGAAATTTACAAATTTCAAATGTTCAGAACTGAATGGCAGGATTCACTGTTGGTACAATAATCGGCAAATTTACATGATGGATTTCACTTGCAATCTACAACGGCTTAACCTCATTAAAAAAATTGTTTAGAGAGAGTATTTTACAGATTTTGTTAAAATCTGGTAGAAATTTTGGGAAATCTAGATTATAAATGTTAGATTTCAGGATTTTGAATGTTAAAGGTGATTTTTATAATGCTGAATCCATTTCTACCATTAAAAACTATTCAAATACTTCAATGATCAGATTTTTTGAAAAACAATTGTTAGATTCAAAATAAAAGAAAAAAAACTTTCCTACCAAATTTACTGAATTCTGAAGGAAAAAAAGAAAGAAAGACAGAAACAAAACAAAAAAGAAACTTTCATGGCGAATTTGTAAACTTGTTAGACAACGCCTTTGGAAATAGCTAAGAAATCAAAGCTAATTCCCTACCCTATCACACTGTAATAAGGCTGACGCATTTCAGAGCAATGGTGTCAGTCGATGGAGAAATAGTTAATTAAGGGCGACGTAGCAAGCGGTGAAGAGAGGCTCTAGGAAGATTTGCCAACTGGACGTGTACGCATGACGTTGCAGTGTTGGATGGATGAGTGATTGTGCACCAATCACCATGCAAAGAATACCAACGGTAAACCATGACTAAAAGGTCTCATCTAAACACAGAAGGGAGTTGTCTATAATGCGACTTTTTGGAGATTTCGGTGACGGAATCCCGTTGAAGAAATTGAGGTTAAATCTTGATCTGTTGTAATTAAAATGGTTTTTTAACTGCATATTTGGATTCAGCATCCTGAAAAACCCCTGGGACGCTTTGATTGTGCAGAAACTAACTATCAAACTTGCGATTCCAATAAATTGCTGCCGGATTTTAACCGGAAAAACTCACAGAAAAAGCTTCAAAAAGTAGCATTATAGACAACTGCACACAGAAGTCCCACAATGAGTTCATTATATCTTTTTTTAAGTTTCCTGCAGTACACCATTTCCGGATACTGTGGTTGCCAGTGCCACACGTACACCATTTTTGGATACTGTGGTTGCCAGTGCCACACGCAGATCATCTGCTGGGATAGAAATGGAAGGGTCAAGTGTGTTGGTAAATAATTTTTGTTTTTTAGATTATTTTTAGTTTTGTGGATTTTAAAATATTATTTTATTTTTAATTAAGTATAATTGGAATTTACAATTTTTAATTTTTTTATTATTTTTAAGATAAAATTATATTATGATATAAAATAAAATATTATCGAATTAGAAATTTAACATGAAAACTTTGTAAACCCAAAAAAACACAATCCAATGAAAATGTATTAAAACAAATTTTTAACAACCCAAAAACACTGTGAATAAAAATTTATTTAGCCAAATCCTACTCAAAATTTCCAAAACTCAAAATAATTAAATAACGCAATGCTTGTCTATGATACATTAGGCCTATTAGTTTGACCATATACAACTTAATTTTATTTATTTATTTATTTTTAATTTAAAATTTTTTCCTTCCAAATTTTTATTTATGGGATATGTGGTGTTAGGGTCACATTGGAAATTTGTGCCTTGGATGGGGTAGGGGAGTGACGTGAAGAGTTATTAATTCTTTTTAATTGTGTTGTGAGTTGTTAGCCTTACTATGCTTTCTTTTGTCCATTGGGCGTTGTGACTCTGTTGAGAGTTGTGGATGACATAGGAAATGGGGATGGAGAGACACTCTAATAGGGTGTCTAGATTTTGCAGGTGAAGGAGTTGTTGCTGGTGGTTGTTGTTCCACTTTGTTTCTAACTAAGGCAAGTGTTTTGCATTTTTGAGTGTGGGCTAGAAAATTGGTCAGGAGAATGTGGTGGTCATGGCCAACATTTTCTATCTTGAAACACCATTTGATTGTGGAGGCATCACATGTTGGGGATGCCATAAGTTCTTACATACGGTTGTTTGAGGCTGAAGAAATTGAAAAGTGTCATCATTGCAGATGTAAGGTTAACCAAGAGCTCCTTCCTATGTTTCACGCCTATTTGAAGTTCGGTGTTGGAAGGTTATGGTATCTAGTGAGAGAGAGGAAGTCGATGCAAAGTACACTTTCAACTCCTTCAGTTTTCTTTTTCAATTTTTTTTGTTTTTTATGAAATTTATTCATAAAAAAAACTTGTGATCGAACTTTGGTTTTCAATTTGCTTATTTTTTCTGTCAGGAATGCTACAGATTTTTTGAAACCCTAGATTGTAAAACCTATGTTTTGGGATATCTTTCTGGTTAGATTCCTTTCATCCATTGACATAAATGTTTTATGGAGTATGTGTGGAATTTTTATTTTTTTAGGGTTTTTTTAGAGGTCGAAATGTTGTTAGCTTTCACTTGTGCAGATTATGGTAAGGTTTTTTTATTGTTTCAAGCTGGGGTTTATGTACTAATATTCAAGAGCCCTATGTATGGCAGGGTGAAATTGTTGGTGGCTTTGAAGGGTATGTCAGTGTTATGGGCCACTGAGAAAGAAATAAACTTGGGAGCCAACTGTGGCGAACTTGTTCCATAGAAGCATAGTGTCTTCCTCTCCATCGTTGCTTAAGCTTTTGATTCAGGGTTTTCGTCCTTCATCAAAGTTGTATGATTCAACGACGCTTAGGGCTTGCGATTCAGGGTTTTGTTCACCCTCGGGATTGCTTGGTTTTCCTTGGGGATTTGAATGACTACGAATGCATTCATTATGTAAACTTTCTATCTCAACATGGGTTCAGGTTGATAATTGATGGTCGTTGAGGGCCCATTGGTGTGGGGTTATTGTTTGAAAGCGGAGCAAGGAATCCTTCCACCAAGTGAGCTTGGATAAATGTTGCAATTAAATCGAATTATTAAGTTTGACAAAGTTCATGAATTGTTTGTTTTTTTTCTATTTTTATTAGTTAGTTCTTCATCTTCATCATTGCTTAACATTGTGATTTGCGGTTTTCATCCTCCCTCAAATTTTTCGGTTGCTTAGGGCTTGCGATTTAGGGTTTTTGTCCTCCCTTGTGATATCCTAGTTGTCCTTGGGAATTTGAATGGTTATGGATGCATTCACTGTGTAAAATTTATGTCTCAACATGAGTTAGGGTTGATGGTAAATGGCGCTAAAGAGCCCATATGCATGGGGTTATTATTTTAAAATAGCAAAGGAATCCTCCCGTTGACTGCTAAGTGAGTCTGAATAAATGTTGCAATTAAATTGGTTTCTTAAGTGCAACAAAGTTCATGAATTGTATTTTTTTCTATTTTTATTATTTAGTGAAGTAATATTGATGTTAATTAGTACAACATCATTTAATACAATGTTTATTATTAGTATAATTTATTGGTGGTTGTTTCAAAACAAATTAAGAAAATCCTCCGGTTGAATGAGGCTAGATAAATGTTGTAATTAAATTGGTTTATATTCCTTTTAGTTAGTGAAAATGCTGAAATCAATAAATATAATGTCATTTCAATACAATGTTTATTAGAACAGTGTATTGGTGGCTGGAAATTTAATATAGTACAACCTTTGGTGGTTGCTTTGATATTTCATATTTTATTTTCCAAATTCTTTGTCACGATTTTTGTATGCTAAAGCTCAATTGAATGGTAACATTAATAGCTACGAAATTCTAACAACTTGAATCCTCTATGATTAATAGATATCATGTTCTGGTTGTTTATGTATCTAAATATGTTGTCCCTTTGAATGAGGTTGCTTCACGCATTCCAACAATACTAGTATTGGGCACTAAAGGTAGAGGATTGGGACCTCTTGTCAGTAGATCTTCCTCCCAATTGATTAGTGTACCAAGAACTCTTGCACATGTTGCACTAAGATCTAGTGATGTTTTTCTAAGCTAGGAGAGGATTCAAGATGAGGAATTTAATTGTCTTTTCCAACTTGAAAGTTTGAATGTTAGTGTAGCAATAGTTATACTACTTTTTCATTTGATTCGACCTATTGGGAATTTAATATTCGACAAGAACCATGCATTAAAATGAAAGTAGTGCTATTGTTTGGTCACTTGAAAACTAGTTGTCTTAGGTTTTATGTTACCATATATTATCAATGTGATTGCATATTGTTGTTTCTCTTTGCTTCTTTACACATTTTGGTCCTCAAACAATGTTCTAGTTAAATTCTATTGTTAATAATAAAAATCTACATATTATTGCCCAAAAACTATTGCAGTGATAAAAAATTGTGTTATATTGGCTCAAATTCTGGTATGGTTGCAAGGAAAACATGGTTCCAAGTTTGAGACCTCATCCTCGTATCATCCAAGTCATGCAATTGTCATGGTTTAAAATGAATCCTAATGGAAGGAGCTGCTATTGTAGTCCACATGCAACAACTAACATGCAACTAGCTATTGTTTTTGGTTTCTTCCATACGAAAAAACAATCTTCTAAGTAGTTTGAAGTCAAAAACTACCTACTAGGGTAAGTTAATTCAATTTTGGGTCTGATTTTCCACCACCCCGTCCAACAACAATGGTTTGGATTCATGGACACTCGTAGATTAGACACTGACTTGCAAGTAGCTCATGGGACTATTTGCAGGTTAGGGTTTGAGATAAAAGGAGAAATAAAATTATTTGTCACATGCTTGAACCAATTCATGGGTGGATAACAAAATTATTGACATCAAATATTAATGAAAATTAAAAAGAGAAGAAACACCCTCATTTTGAAGGATTTTTGCTGCCAATTGTTTATAGGTTTTTGTAGTCTGTGTAGAACTCTTAAATTTAAGTTCCACTCATTGAGACAAAATTTTCAATATTGGTTTGTATTATTGTAAGTGCAACATGGCTTAAATTCATTCTTTCTTGGGGTTTGATGAAAATAATGTTTTGTGCCTTTTTTTATTTTATTTTTAGGGTTCTCTTGCTTTTAGTTGGTAAAAAGGTTGTCAGACAACAATTGTGGAGGCCTTCGTGGAGGTTTGAAGGACAACTTATACTACTATGTACATGGTTTTAAGACCATATCCACAAGAGATCACTTTAGAGGTTCCACTTCAGGTCTTTCTTTCATTTGCGAGTCTCGTTCCAGAAGATCTAGGGCCTAGGGCCTATTAAGTTTCTTTCTTTCATCTTCATTTCATTCTCTTTTCGGTCATGTCTCCATTTATGAAGCATTTAGGTATGCAGAACTCCACTGTATGTCCATAACCTATTGAATTTTAATTTCATTTGAAATTGTAATTATGTTTTAAGGCAAGAATCTTGATGGATAATGTCCCTTGACATTATTTTGAAGGTAGGCAATGTGTGTAATGTGAATGTTGTTCACTATATTTTTCTCCATTGCAAAACCAAAATCATATACTAACACATTGTGGACTCTTGAAGAGTGTACCCTATCGAGAAAGTAGAGACAAAACGAATAATATTTTAACATAAAAATAAGTATTTTTTTTTTTTTTTTTTTTTTTTTTTTTTTTTTTTTTTTTTTTTTTTTTTTTACAAGTATAATGCATAGATAACTACTCACTTAAAACTGGCTTTTGAGCTCTTTATGGTTGTTCATTATAGTGAGTTCTCATAGCTTGTAGATTGACATCCCCTTAGAATGGAAATATTATGCATATCCATGAGGAAGATGCAGATGGTTTGGGAGCCTTGCCTACCAAAATCAATAGAAGAAAAAAATTGATTGAATCTAGCCAATTTTCTTATGCTAATCCCAATCAATATGCCTCTTTTGCATTTCCTAGTTCTAAACGCTCTTTTGGAGATATTGCATTAATTTGAATTAGGCTAGCACATAGAAACAAATATTTCCAATGTGAATGTTGCACAAGAAACGAAAATACAAAGATAAAGGTAAGGTCCTAGGAAAGGGGAAACATGACATGTGAGCCTCACTCTTGCCTCATTCTTGCATGGGCATAGGTGTATGGGCCTATATTTTATTTTTATTTAATATTTTTTCCTTTATATTTTTCCTCATTTATATATGCCTAGTTAATTGATTAATTGCAAGACCTTGTTTTGCATGATAATATGTATATTCACTTATATTCTACTTTTTATTTAATTCATTCTATTTTTGATATTTCTTTCCTTAATTTTTTTCTTATTTATATATGCTTATATAACTAATTGATTATTTCTTAATTTTATTACAAAAAATCACATTATATCTAGTTGCAAAATCAAATAATCCTTTCTAAATTTGTATTATAAAATCAAATTGTATATAGTTATAAAATCAATTAATTTTTTCTATTATTTTATTATAAGATCAATTAATTGGATTTAAGAGTTAATTATAGTAATAGTAATTTTTTAAAAGCTATAAATACCATTTATAATTAAAAATAATGTTTAGTAAAATTAGATTAACTATGCTTAATGCATTATATTTGATACATTATTCTTAATGGATTAATATTTAGTAGTTAATTTTATTTTTAATTAAGAAACTATGATTTATATTATTATACAAGGTTATTGGAAATGTATTAAAACATCTTAATCTTAATATAAAATAGATTCAGAATTGGAATTTTTGACATTGTTGTTATTTCTTTTTCTAAATTTTGTTGACCTTTTTTTAAAATTACAAATGTTTTTCTAGGGAATCTTTGTATTAACAATGCCTATCTATAAATGACTTTAGTGAGATAGCTCTCAAGTGTTAGAGATTGTTGTCTGTAGTCTAATGTTTCATTAATTCCGATAAGATGGATGGCTTAAGAATTCCAAGTTATGCATTGATGGAAAAAATATTTGGGAAATGGTCCTTTAACACAATTCCAATTTCATTATAGATATCTTAAATGCTACATATACATTTTGAGTCACTGGTTTTTTGTTCCACTTGATTTTGTTTTAATGTTTTGTGTTCTATGCAAAGAAAATCATGTGCAACATTTCTCATAGTATCGTATTGCTTTTGTCCCATCGCAGGTGGAACCACCTTTTATTTTATTTGGGGAGGAAGGGGAGCATTATCACATTCCAAATAGTCAATTGTATCAGCTTTTAAAGTTTCTTGTTATTATGTTCATTTCTTTTTAGAAAAAGATAGTTCATAAACTTCTTTTTATAGAACCAATTTGCAACAAAACAACTTACCATGGTGGCATAATAGAATCTAGGGTATGCAAACAAAAAATACATTTTCATTAAGTGAGACAAATATGCCAGAAATTGATTCAATGCTTTCTACCTTCAATCTATTTCGGTTGCAACATTTCCACTATTATCCAATAGATTGCCTTTTTTATCCATTTGTTGTTCTTTTACACTTTCAATATAGCTTGGCAAAAATACAAGAAGGCATAGTCAACGACTTCCAATATTGCTTGAGGTGCAAAGATGATTTGACTATTTCTTTAATACAAAGTGATCAAGTCCCTAGCTATTAGCAAATCCTTCACTATGTTGATAATGTTGAAACATATTTGGAAGGACTATCTACTCCTTCTATTGCACAAGTTTCATCTGCAATTAGCTTATGGGGAGATGATTTTTGCATAAAATGGTTCTCTAATTGGTTGTTAGTCCCTGTGAGCCCTTGGTTATACACAATTAGAAAACAATACCTATGTTTTAATCATGACATCTCTGGTTATGTATATAATATTTTTCTCCACACCCAAAATACTGCATGTGGCCACTTTGAACCATTGTTATTGTATCAATAAAAAAGGATTGAAGTGATGATTCCTGGGCCAATTTCCATGTACTAGTGCTCATATCATTATTTATCTGGACACTTTTACATGGCATATATTCAAAAATTATTGTTTGAAGAATGCCTTTTAGTCAATGACATGATTACCAATGATTTCCATGATTCATTGTTTGAATCTGTTTGCAAATTTACAGCATGGTTTCATACATATTCTATGAGAAAGACAATTGCACAATATTTTTACAATTGTTGTGTTGCTAACGAAAATAGAGAAATAAGATATTTGAAAATGTATTTAGATATTGAATCCATTCAAGAATAAAATGGAATCATCAATTGAAAAACTTACATTATTAATTTGGCAATGCCATACACAAATGGGCATGTAGAAGGAAAGGTTTTTTTCAATCCAATGGCTGTCTCAAATTCTTGACATCAATATAGGAATTTGGAATGTTGAAACAAGAAACATATCTAAAATATTGCATCCATCAAGTGTTACAAACAACACACTATACTTGATGCATTTTCCCATATCTTCATCACATGAAAATTACCAATTGCCACTACTACATGTAGGGGGGTTTTAAGACAATATTTAAGACAATATTTGAGTCAATTGTCTTAACTTAAGACAAAATGAAACTTGTGTATTGTCTTAAATATTGTCTCTAAGCGAGTGTCTCAAAACATAATGTCTCAAAAATTTGTTTCTATAAAGACAATATAGAAGACATATTATTATTGTCTCTATAAAGACAATTTGATTTGTCTCTCTAGAGACAATTTCATTTGTGTCTCTTTAGAGACAATTACATTTTTGTCTTTTTAGAGACAATTCCATAATTCAAACTATTGTCTCTCTAGAGACAATATAAAAAATTATTTAAAAAAAATAAATGTCCATAATTCAAACTATTGTCTCTCTA
>APFE030058924.1:0-70265 GCA_000404065.3 Pinus taeda
ACATGTCAATAATTCTCATCTTATAACATCATAATTCATATGCCACGTTATGCATATCGTATCTGTCATGAGCATTGAACATTCAATACTTATCATCAGGTAGTACAAGAAAATGTCAATATACCTTGACATAATGTTATAATTCCTATGCATATCGCTATTTATCGTATAGATACCTTATCACTATAAGAACCATATGTACATCAAGCATATGATATCATGATATCATCGTCAATATGTTTTCATCAAGGTGTCAATCACTTCGACATCTAAGTACATCGTAAAATTTCATAATTATCATCTTGAGTCTTAATCTCTCGGCATATATTCTTCCTTCCCAAAGGAAATTTTGGTGAAATTCACTACTAGTGATACCATCATTATTTAAATCATCTTATCTCAAAATTAAAATCCCTTGATTTTACATCCATTTACAGTTTGGTTCATTGATACCAATATCGCTATTGCAAATACTATTTCCATCATGATTTAACTCTGTATCATGCTTAATTGATTTTCACAGAGATTTGTTGATCAATGTTGACTTATTTAACAGTTATTACTTCAAAGAATTATTTTCTTATCTCATCGAGTTCGTCACGTTCGATACCAGTTGATTGCTTAATCATAAATTGACCCCTTCCTCCAGTTGGGCAAAAGACTCTTTCTTATTAAATAGTATCATTATTCAAGTTGGGAAACATTCCTTCCTATATATTCCAAGTTATCATTACTTGGTCATTATGTAAGTTCATACATTACTCTTCCCAACTTGGGTAATATCTGAAAAATAATTTCAATAAGATATATGTAATCCGCTTATCCACATAAATAAATTACCTGACCATACGTCTTGTTGTCCATAATTCATTCATATAGTGAGTCACCTATGGAAAACTTTACAATGTGGCTCTCCCATTAGATGTTGTCATGTACACACTTATTCTTTCCCATCATTTTATCATACCGTCCAAGTTCCGTAAAATTACTACCATAATTATTCAACTTTATTGGTTGATTGCCAATATTTCTTCTTTGGGTGCATCATCCTTAGCTAGAACTTACAGTGATACCTTTAGAATACCAAGTTACCAAATTCTTCCATTATTTTCAAAATACGACAATACTTACTTAGACAACTTTAACCATTATGAACGTCATGTAACATTATTCTCAACATCTGAACTTTAATCCAAATCTGTATGGTTTGCCACTGAGACTAAATATACCATCATGTAGCTTGATGATGTTCAATATACAAATGATATGAGTAGTAAATGAGCAAATACAATGCAAAATTAAATTTACTAGGAGATCATATTGAGAGAGCTGTGTTATTGCAATAATGGACCAGAGAAATGGCAAGCAACTGCTATTGCTAAAGGGCAGTAATCGAACAAATAATTAGTGAATAAGATGATCAACATTCACAGAATGTTATTTCTGTGTTTTTAGATCAGACTGAATCATAGATGCAGGTGAAAAATGCAAGATAAGGTGTACTAATAATCTAGATTCTATCAATCACGGAGATGTGGTTCAATATCCACCAAAAGTCGAAGAAGTGCTTCGAGTCTCGTGACTAAAGAATCTGTTTCCTATTACAAGATTATAATCAATCCTATGGAAAGTATAGTATCTAGAAAGTGGATGCCTTTTAACAAATTAAGGCCCATGAAGAAACTGATCATGAATAGTCCTCGTGACTGGACAACATAATTGCATAGTGGAGCTTTCTTGATAACCCACGTAAACCTTTTTATGAAGAAAAACTAGTACCATTTTCCTTTTAATCACATTCAGTTACTATTTTCATGTCATGTGTTAATCTATGACAGTAAATTAATATGATAAATGGTGAAGTAATATTAATATGACATAAAATTTATGAATCAAGCATAAAAATATTCCACACTATAAAGAACATACACTGCCACCCGACCCAAAACCGGATCGGATGACGAGGAAGGTTATTCCTCCCCAACACAAAAAAAATAATAATTTTATTAATTATATGGTCTGCCTACAAGTGCACCTGCGAAGGAAACACCATTGCAAATCCCTTAAATTACAATACAATTAGGCGTAAAATTGTCTGCCTAAGATAAAAAATTGTAAACTTGTTGAGAAATCTGTCAATACTGATCAACCTCATATTGTGATTTGAAACATTCAGACACCTGTAATCTTGCGATATACACTTACAAATTTACAAACTTGTTATATAGCTTCGTATATAGCTTGATCAGCCGCACCTCCGGTGTCCAAAATCTGAAAAAGCAAAACGGTACTAACTCGCAGAATTAACAGACAATGAAATGAGTGTACCCCACTGATGTAAATGGATTATCAAACGCTGAGCGAAATAGCGGAATAAAATACAGATGTGGAGGTATAACTAACTATAAAAAGATTCATATATCTGCAGAAAGATTCACCCATTGATTAATTGAATCCATGGAAAGCTACGCGCGATTCCTCATTCGAATTACGTGGGAATTGAATGGTTAAATTGTTGCAGATAGATGTGTTACCAACAAGATTCGTTCAGGATGAGATGTTGGTTCATGAATACAACGTAATTTATAAAGATACTAATCAGAATGACTCAATGAAGATAGACAAGCAATAACCAAGTAATGCCTTTATCAATGATGTGAAGTAGAGAAGCACAAGATGAGTGAACTAATTACAAACAGTGGCTTATTACAAGAATGAAACCATAAGTACATCTTCTTCTTTTAACATATTATTGCAATTTATTTGATAACAGTGGAGGTATAATTCTGGTATAATTATTTAGTCAATATGCTACTTCATAATATATCTTTACCCTATCAACAAAGTGATGGTTCTCCAGCATGTCGACCTTTGACCAATTTTGGAATGCTTGTGATAATTTGTCAGTAACTCATGTGTTAAAGCCTTACAATGATTTCTCTCTATATTGGTATAATATGATAGTCTACAAAATGTTTGCTGCAAAATTCTCTATATAAAATTTGTCTCCAAGGTGTTCCAATTTTCGTGCTTGAGGGCAGCTTTTTAGTTTTAAACACAATTTGATGTTTTCATATTTTACTATTGAAAATTTATTTCAATAAATACACATTTCTACTCATTTTACCTAAATAGACAGCTTTACAAACATTCATCTTAAGACTGCAAATTAAATGACAGCATGACCAGTAACTACTTTTCCTGAGTCGCCTAATTGACAGAGGATCATTTCCTGTAGCCAACTTGCATTTTTCACACGGAAATTCTTGTGTAAACTAAATACCGACAATATTTTCTCTAGTGACGTGAATGCTAGTGTGTGATGACTAATCTGCACAGATGTACTTAGAAAACTTGTACTTGGGTCACAAATCTGAAAATAATAACTCACTTGAAATTATCAATACTATGCAGATTACATGATCTGCAAGGTTAGGTCGTACACATAATAATAAGTACTAACTACAAAAATAGAGATGTAAATTATATGGACAGTGTCAAGCTCTTGCCTTAACTCTAAAATTCTGAGCACTCATTACTACTAAGTTCTAACCATAATAGGATCATCTCTTCAGTGCATGCTCTAAAAAAAATTAGACTTACATCAACAACAACAAATCTAAAAAAAAATCAGATATTATCATTGCAGAGAAATAGGAAATCCATAGCTTGTGTGATATGGAATCACGACGGAAAAATCTTAGGCATGTATTTTAGAGTCGGAAAATTGAAAACTATCATATGTATAATCTTAGTTCTGCATGTCAAGAATCCATCTAAATTTCTGAGACCTATTTCACGAGTGTGCATAAGAAGGTAGCACAAAATTATCACCAAGTTGCAATGGACCTCATATGCTTGTCTGCAAATATAGTGTTGTCAAATAAGCTCTTCAGGAGTTGCAACATCAAAATTATGAGGGCTACTATGCGGAGACTAATTAGGACAAAGTACTGGTAGAATATATTGAAGGGAGAAATGTAGCGTTTCGTTAAAATTCCTCAATAAGCTAATCGTAGTAGGTCGAAGCACTTCAAGAAATTAGGGAAATCTGTAGTATATATTTAATATTACATTAATATTATAATCACATAAAAGAATGCAATGTAAAGTCTAAAATAAATAACTAAATAAATGTCATTTCATCCGCCTGTACACGTGACTGTATATCTGAAAAGAAAGAGCTACCATATAAAGGTTGTGAACGGTTATGAGCATTCCATCATGATAATCATGATAAGATGGGCATATTCTAGAGTGTGAAATCCTTTTTTATTTTGATATAGTCATGTCATAAACCAATTCCCTTGTATTTCAGAAAAAACCAGTCAATGGAAAGTAATTTTTGTACGCACCATTTGTATGAGAGGATGTAACACCCCGGAACAGTGTAAATATTCTACTGTAATTAATTGTTTTATTGTATTGAACTACAAACCAAAGAATGATGGTTATTTGAATTAACAAATATTTTTTTTTAATTAATGACCATGGAAACATGTCTTCAAGTTTTTCTTTTCTTTAAAAGAAAAGGGAGACTGACAACTTCCGAAGGGGGAAGTTGGGAAATTAGGTGGTTGCTGGAAAACAACCCTAAGTGCCCCCCCCAATTGAAAACACCTCGAGGAAAAGGAGGTAGGGGGAAGGAAAATGGGTAGTAAAAGGGACAGACCATGGAGGAGGATGCGAAGTCTGGTGAGGACCAGATCGCATGCACTCAGTAAGAAGTAAACTTGCAGAGGTTATTGACCTGGCAAGGGAGCTTGGGGGGAGATGCCATCGAGCAGGACGTATCTCATGGTTGGGTGGATAATGGTCAGACAGTAATGGGTAAAATGTTTGCAAAGTGTAAGAATTACTTCTGACAAGAAACAGGTAAGTGGCCTCACAAGGAAATTATTATTTCAGTTATTGATAAAAGACTAAACCTGGATGTGTTTATGTTGAATAAAAAAAAAACATAGTCCTATGTGATTATTAATTTCTGGAAATTGCAGTACAAAGAAGAGAATCATGAATATGATTATAAAAATAACGAGAATAATAGGATTCTCCCTTTCTGGAAATACAGTAAGAAATACAAGAAGATCGTGCATGTACATATAAGCAGGGGGAGCAAACATAATTGTTATTTTCCAGTTTTGCAATAGGAAATAAAAGAATTCTTGTATATCTGTATATAACTATGTATATATAAAAAAGAAAAACCATATAAGATAAGAACAGACAGTCACCTATGGGTCATAGCGTCCTATTGGACTGCGACCTTGTCTGGAAAAATGTTATAACTGAATCGATTTCAGGCACCTGTAGGACACAAATATAACCATGTCACGAAGAAGAAGCAAAGACAAACTCTGGGCTATAGAAGGGTTTGATATAATTATAGGAGCCAGTATGACAGAGACCTAACCAAGGTCGGTCGTATCATGTAGAACCGGCCAGAAAAGCCGTATAGTAATAGTGGTAAAGACGACTGTGAGCCAAGGTTGGATTGTTGTACAATCATGACGGAGGTCTTCAGTAATGAATTTCTAACCCTCTTAGTAATTAATCCAGCGAACTCAGGCTTCTGGTAAATTATATATAAATAAAACCATAACACAAATACACAGTTGAATACCTATAATGCCGAACCCATAAGCTCGACAGAGTAGTTGGAGTCATCAATGAAACCTCGGAAAAACAAACCCGTGAGCAGTTGAGGCTTGTAGCCAGGAGAACCCCAATTATTAATAGGTTCAGAGGGGTTTTTAACTCATGTGTCACATAAAAACAGTCTACCTAGTGGAACCTACTATAATGATTATGCCCAGACTTCCTATTAGCATCATGAGCAACAAATAATTATAAAGGGTGGAGTCCAAACACGAGAAAGGCGACGGTCATGGGCGACCTGCTAAGCCTCTAAAGAGTAAAACAGTTATTGAAATAATTGAATCGGCAGAATCTTGCTAAAAGAACATATTAGCAATAAAATTCCAATAGTCATTTTACAATCATGGGAAACATAAGGTCGCATATAATATACCCTATCAGGGTGGGTACTGAGCAAAGAGATGCATATAAGATACCTTAATAAGGTGAAGAACAAAAAAAGAATAACATGCAAGTTTGCAATATTTACAGTGAACGTAACAGTAACACTATAAACCATTAAATCGAACCACAAAGGATGGCCTTATGAACTGTAGGTCCATCTCATAAATCTTGAACAAAAACAATTATCTAAATTCTCAGGACTGTAACAAAATTATACAAATATAAGTCCAGGTGCAACGAGGGGAAATACTCCATCGTGGTCTTAAGTCTAAGCCAAGAGGAGCCCTCGGCCCCTTTCAGGGAAGTTTAACTACAATGGAAAAACCCATATTGAAAAGTAAAGGGAACAGTGGCTGCAGAGGAGGGCTTCACATTCCAGGCCTGGAATGAAACCCTCGAACGCCTCATAAAATATATTGCATCAATCAAAACCCTTAAGCACAGTACGCTTACCCGATGTACAACTTTCAGACCTGATAATGGAGCGAATCACCAGGTTGGCAACCCTTAGGTTCGCCACCATATTATTCATAACCTGTAAATTCAATAGTTCACAATCGATGAGCTTGAACTCAACTGTAAAAGAGAATGTGAAGTTTAAAGAACCACATTAAACATTTCACCATCAAATGACAAGCCTATAAAAGAAAGAGAGTCGAATTAGCTATGGATTATTCATACCTGGCTGAAACGCAGACAAGAAAACCCAAGTCTCCACCCAAAATCCTTACAGGTTACCCCTGTTCGCACGAAGCACTATTTTTCAGGGAAGCCAAAATGTGAAGGCCGAGCACGAGAGGCGGTGAAAAAAATGAACTCTATTCGGAACTGAACGATAGTATAGTCTCCCAAGGTCGCCAGCTTTGAGGTGATGCCTGCCACGCCACGTCAACGAGGACAGTGGAGCATTTAAGGCAAGAAAGCACGCCATCAACCAAAATATCAACATAAGTTCACGGCAAGAATTTCAGGGAACCCAATAACAGAATTCCCTAATTTCGTTAATCTGAAAAACGTTTAACGATTACAATCATGGTGAGCGGATTTGAAACCCGAGCCAAAAACTTAATGACCAGTACTGCTATGTCAGACAAACATAAAGTGCGCAGTTAATAGTGCTAGATAGATATGGCACCGAGGGCAATATAATTAAAAAAAATCTTACCTTGGAAGTTAAGTTTAGGGTTGTTACAGAGGAAGAGGTGGAATAATGGTATTTAATTGCAAACCAACTTTTTAAATAGTTTTGACATAATTTTTGATGTATTTATTGTGGAAATTTGATTGGAGAAATGTTATTAAAGCATTTTTTTTATAAGTACAAATAAAAAAATATGTGACTTTCTTTTTCAATATTTATGATATATAATTAATTTATGATATTAAAAACAATATTATGATGAAAATATGTTTTAATATATATTATGTTTCAGATATTTAATTTTAAGTTTTAAGAAATATTAAATAAACATGTAAAATGTTTTAATATTTAATTTAAGTTGAGAAATTTAAATAAACATGTAATATATAAAATATTATTCTTTTTTAAGATATGAGTAGTTTAATTAAGTGTTTTAAAATTATTTTATTTATAATTTTTTAAAAAATTTGAGAATTGAAAATTAATATTTTTTTATCGGATACTAAGACAAATTTCAATTATAATATAACGAAGATATATAGTTTTGTTCAAATAGATGGTGGGTGGCCAATAATATTTAGAAAAAGATATTAAAAATAATTTAATAATAATCATAAATAAAATATCCCAGTGTTTTATTTTAGTTAAAATATTTTTCATATTAATTAATTATATTTATTAAATGTTTATTACATTTAAGATATATAATATATTATCCATTTTTTCTAGTTAAATATAAAATTGATATGTGATATTTTAAAAAGATAATAATATAAATATATGTTTAGATATTTTTTTAATTATTAGAGCCACTAAATAATTTGAAAATAATTTTTTTACTCTATTGAAAACATAGGTTACCATTAAATGTTAGGTATATGGTAAATGATATATTTAGAAAAACTACAAAAAATTTAGTCATATAACATCATTTTTTATTATTAATTTAATTTTATAATAAATAACCAAGAAAATTCAATTTATATTTAGAAGCAACTATTTAGATAAAACCTTGAATAATTATGATTAAATAAGCTCGTTGCGAGACTTTTGTAAGAATCATATGTATGGAAGGAGGAGCTCAAATGATGATATTTAGTTCCAAAACAAATTAAAAAAAGTATATATATATTTTACTTAGTGTTCCAAATTGGTTGGAGAAATTTTTAGATATTTTGTATAGCTTAAAATCAAGGAATTATATGATTTTCTATGATAAATATGTATAGTACATGATTAAAATATGATATTTCAAATTACTTTGATACTGTGAGTGAACAAAGGGTATGAATCTTACCTTGTGGTAGGAAGTAAACGGTATACCATGTGCCATTGAAGTGGAGTGGAGGCCATGACAAGTGGCACTAGAAAGGACAAAGCCTCAAGAAGGTGAAGGCCAGATATATATTCTACATGCTCAGTAGTTTCATTCATTTCTGCTTCCTGACATGGGCGATAGGAAGGGAAATTTTACTAATGTTGAGTAACAAGCTTTCCACCTATACGTGCTTGTTTGTTTGAGAAGCTTTGCTTCGGATGGTGTTGGTGGCTATTGTAATTTTTCCATTATTGTGCTTGCTCGATTGGATATTCACGTTGTGTGGGATCAAGGGGATAGCGTCTCTAGACAAATGAATTTCCCTCCTGAAACGTGGGTTGGAGCTCCTACTTTATTGTGTCAATTTGTGAAGCTCAGCCTTTGGTGTATCCTTCAAACCCTTTATGGAGATGTGGTAAGCTTGTTACTTCTTGTATGGTTTAATTCATAGTTGGGTTCTATATTGAGAATGTGTTTGGTATGCTCAATTTTACTCCTTCCCTGGGAGCATGCATTGCTGTGACAATGTTTTGAACTAGGTTTTAGGAGGGCTGTAGCTGGGTGGAATTTTCATAACAGAGGGTGCATAGGGAATCCCACTTCTACTTGCAGTGTTAATTGACCCGACATAAGGACCGATTTCCATTCTAGTGCATTGGATGTGGCAGTAGTTGTTGGAATTGTAATGTGGTTTATTTTTTTCAAGAGTGATGGAGTAGAGGGATCTACGGGATTTGTTCATTCTCTCCCTTTACCTTGAAGTACCCTTCTTGGTGGCCCATAATCCTAGGTGTCACGTTGCACCAATGCAGTTGAGCTCAGTGAGGAGAAGGACACCAAGACACACCACGTGAGAGTGCTAGTTGGGTGGGGCAAGTGAATGAGGATGCGGTATGTGGCACAAATGTGGTTGGGGAAGTGGACTGAAGCTCGGGCCCAATCGTCGGGTCGAGTAGAGCAACTTTCCACAATGGATTCTCAAGTTTTGCATCTATGAAACATCTCAGCCACCTTAGAAGACATTCAGGAACACTGATACAAAGACACGAATGAGGTTACTGCATCCTAAACGAAATCCAAAAATGAGTGGGACATTCTGCACCACTTGGTGTCTTTGCGCCAAAGCCAACATTGAGCTAGTGAATGTTTGGATAATATGTAGGCGCACCTTGCACACATTGAACATGATGCTCATAGGGATCTTGGTCCTCCTATGGCATCAGGTGTTGTCGATGCACCTGATATTCACAATTGACCTATGCTGATTCTTTTATTGTTCTTCATTTTTTTTGGGATATCTTGCTTTTTGTCTCTGAAGATCATTAAAAAAATTGCAGTTTATACTTAGTTTTTGTACCGCTCTACTCGTTAACAAATTTGATCGGAATAATACTTGGATAGAAGTGGGTTCATGTTTATCTATTGTACATTTTTTATGAATTAATGAAAATAATTTTTCTCACTAAAAAATATAATATCTAAACTTATATAATTAAATTATATTTATATTTTTTTATTAAAAAGTGTTTTTATTTTAATTTAAGACTTTTAAAGATATAATTAAAAGTAATTATAGTCAAAAGTCAAATTTTATCTTGTATTAAAGTTGTATTCAAAATTAATTTTTTAAATCAAATATCTTAATTAATTTTATATTTTTTACATATCCAAATATTAGAAGTGAAAATAAAAGGATCTCACTCGTTAAAGATGCTTCTCTTAATTATAATATAAGAAGATATTAGTTCTTCTCTAGTGAACTGGACTTAGCAAGTGACATTTAATCTTTTTTAAAATATATTAGAGAAAAATATTTTTTATTAATTATATATTTATATATTTTAATGTTTTTAAAACTAAAATAGGCGCACATATATATATTGATTGAGTAGAATTTTTATTAGGACAAATACATAGTGTACTATTCTTTCTGCTCTGTTAAATATAAAGTTGAGATGTGATATTTAAACAAGTATTAATAACAAAAGATTATCTACATGATTTTAACTATTAGAATCACTCAATATATAAATAAAAAGAAATTTTCTACAAGTAAATATTAGGGAGATGATAGCATGTTTCAAGAGAGATGAAAATATTTAAGGTACATATCATTCAATCAGATAATCATCATTGAAATATTCCCCATTATCAAATTTAAATCTACATCTATAATGGTTCAAGAAAGATCGACTTATCTACATCTATAATGGTTCAAGAAAGATCGACTGTGAGTAAGCGCAATCCTTTCCTGAATTTTTTTTCACTAAATAGTATTTAAACTTTTGAAGATTTATATTTGAACTAATATCTCTCGACACATAATAATAAAGGTTAAGATTAAATTAAGAAATATCAAATTTATTTTTCATGTATAAATGTCTCAATTTATCAATCTAAATTTTACATATAGAAATATAAAATATTTTATTATGCTAGATATTTTTATAAATTTTTAAAATAAATATATAATATTAGTTTTAAAATTTTTTATTTATAATTAACTCAAAAAAGAATTACTAATAATTTTGTTTATATTATTTTTTTACGAATATATTTTGTACTTTTACTTACTGTAGTATATAAAAATTATAAAATGATTTTGGAATAATCATACATAAAAATAAAATAAATCCGGATTCAAATATTTTTTATTTTAAAACATATAAAAAATAAAAAATAAATATAAAATATATTTAGTAATTCTAAATTATATATATTAACTTTATTAACCTATATTAAATATTAATAAAATCCCATATCTTTTTTATATGAAATTCACTTCTGAAAATAAATATATTAAAACTGTTTCTAAAGCTGGTCTGAATGTTCAATGACAAAGTAAATTGCACTGCCTGAATGTTTACAAATCCAATTTAATACTAAAATTATGCCGAATGACCTTTTGATTTCGAAAAGGTTCATATTAATCAGTTGCTGCGTCGTGACTCTCCGACACCTGGGAGCATGAGAAGCTATAAAATAGGAAACGTAGCTCACGACAGGGATCGATCACGCAGACTTTTAGATACTCCATCTACTTGGCTCGCCGTTTATTTGAGACTATGGTGCAGGCCCGCATTGTTGTGCAACGTCTCCTTACCACCTTGCAAGGTAAATTAATATTGTGAGTATCATTAATAAGAAATAATGTAAATGTTCATTTTTTCAATTTTTTTGGGTTGGATTTTGGCGAGGAAGTATGAGGTTGATCATTTTTTAAAACATTTTTTGTTTTTTTCCTTTGTAATTATATATTATTCTATAATTTATTTTTAAATTTGGAAGCAACCGTATCTTTAATAGTATTTTTATTTCTCAAATGATCTCTTCATGTATTCCACATGTTTCCTATTCTTTGTTCCTTATTCTTCAAACAATCCCCTCATGTATCCTACACTGTTCGAGCCTAGACTCTAACATTTTGCCATTCACATGTTAGACGGACTTGAATGTTAGACAATTTTTTGGCAAAGGGAAATCTTTTCGATTTCAAGTTGTAAATATTCTTCTTATACATCAAATATCTAAACAGAGTCATACTTTCAATGGAAGGAGTTGTAAATCTGCTTATGATACACCAAATATCTAAACATAGCCATACTTTCAACGGAAGAAATGCTAGCTTCTATGATAGGATAAGGAATATTTCCTTTAATCTTGAGGTTGTAGGTTAAAAATTGTTTTCTAATCATCTTGATCATACTCCACTATCTTGAGGTTGTAGGTTAATTTTTTTTTTTAATCATCTTGATCATACTACACTACTATGAGGATATACTGCAACCCCAAACCTTGTATCCATGTAAAATATCAAGCTGGAAACACTTTTTACTGAGGATATACTGCAACCCCAAACCTTGTATCCATGTAAAATATCAAGCGGGAAACACTTTTTACTCCAAATTTAGAGATCAACTTACTTACAACTATTTTGAAGCTCATAATAAACGTTGTAGACTCCATTAATCATTTTCTCAATGCTATAATTTGATGATGAATGTCAATACCTAAATATATGTATGAAGAAACTTGCTCCAAGTAATTGTTATCCTAGATGAAATTACCATGGTTGATCTTTTTGGATCACTGATCTTGACTTCTTCTAGGTATTAATTGTCATACCCATCTTGGAGGAGTAACCATTTTAATCTGATAGATTGGAACTAAATTACTTTTTTCACCCTTGTCAATTGGTGGCACTACGTCCATGGAAAAATCTGGGCTGATCTACCTCGAAGGGGGAAAAATCTGACATATAGGAACTAAATTACTTTTTTCACCTTTCTGAATGCGTGGTGCTATGTCCACGGAATATGCGCTGATTGACCCCCAATGGGGAAGAATATGAATCTAGGTTGATCGACCTTGAAGGGGATATAAATCTGGACTGATCAACCCTAAAGGGAATCTAACAACTTGAAGGGAATCTAAATCAATCTGGACTGATCAATCCCGAAGGGAATCTGTATCTAGACTCATCGACCCCGAAGGGAATCTAGCCTTCAAGGTCTAGCCCCGGCCCAAAAATTTGGGCTGTTAGACCCCGAAGGAGGAAAATTTTGGGTTGATTGACTGTGAAGGAAATCTAACCCCATAGCCCACTAGCTAGGACTCCGAGAAGGGAATCTAGCACCTTGAAGGGAATCTAAATCTGGACTCATCGACCTCGAAGGGAATCTAGCCTTCAGGGTCTAGCCCCGGCCCAAAAATTTGGGAAGGGAATCTAAATCTAGACTCATCAACCTCGAAGGGAATCTAGCCTTCGGGGTCTAGCCCCGACCCAAAAATTTGGGAAGGAAATCTAATCCCATAGCCCACTAGCTAGGATTCCAAAAATCCCTATGACGTGTGGCTTCAGGGAGAATGAAACCTGTGATTTCCCAAAGGTGAGGCACTGATTTTGACCAACTTAGCTAACCCTTGGAACTATATAAGAACTAAATTACTAATTTTTTAGTGTAAGATATAAATTGCTAGCTGTAGAAAAATAATTTGTTTACTAGAATAGGGATAAGAGTATTCCAAACACCAAAACTCTAAATGTAAAAAATGTTAAGAAAAATTTCTTTAATATTGCTTGTATCTTTCTAAATTACGTGTGCATATGAATGAAAAATTTAAAAACAAATAAAATTACTTTCAAGTCAATTCCAAACATACTATATTTTGTAATAAAATATCATAAAATTGTGTAAATTTAGAAGTGTGCTTATTCTAATAAAAACTATACATCCTTTCCTGGAAAACCATTTTGTTTTGAAAATACTAAACATCACGCACCTTTTTTTTGAAAAACTTGTTCGCACAATTATTATTATTATCCGTGCCGAGTTACTTCCATTTCTGTTGACTATGGATTAATTTGAATTTAACAAAAAAAACAAATGATATTTTACCAACTTCATATTATAAATATATTGAATTACATTTAAAATATTTTAATTTCAGTTTTATCTTTATTTTAATTGGTTCTAGTTTTTAAAATTTATTATATATTGAATTTACTTTTAAAATATTTTAATTTCAGTTTTATCTTTATTTTAATTGGTTCTGGTTTTTAAAATTTTATTATTTTAATTTGGTTTTAGTTTTTAAAGTTTTATTAAATAATGATGACAATGTCCTAAGTAACAAGTTGACGAGTTGACGGATCAGGTCATGTCTGCTGCAAAGTGTCTAATTATGGTAGGTAATCATGCTGCCTACTCTGCTATGTGAAATGTCTAATTATCGTACCTAATCCGATAATATGTAATCATGCTATATACCCTCATATGATTAGTGTGCCAGTCATATTCTTAAGACCAGAAATGTTAATTATGAGTTTTTTAATTCATAAATTGAGGGTGAATTCAACAAATTCATTCAATCCCTTTAACTTTCGGAGATGCAAATATTTAATTTAATCCTACTTTATATTAGTTCTGGTTTGATTACAGAATTTAGCAAATCAAGGATATTACATTGTTTTTTTTTGAAATATAAGATATTAATTGTTTTCCATTATCAAATACCAATCCTTTGTATTTTTTTGGTGAGCAAAGAGATCTTAATTGTTTTCCATTATCAAATGCCAATGTTATTTATCAAGTATATTACTGGGGTTTTTTTGGTGACATACGAAATCATTGTTTTCCATTATCAAATGTGATAAATGAAAATACTAGTTGTTGTTTTTATGTTTGTGCAAAATTACCTAATTTTTTGTTTTATTAATTTTTTAGAAAAATAGGAGAAAAAAATTATAATATTTGATAATGTTGACATAACTTTTTAAGATTTTTAAATATATATTATTTTATTATTAAAAAGATTTGTACAAATAAAATAATTTATAGTGATATGTAGAATTATATTTTTATTTTTGCAGGATATATTTTTTCTTTTTCAATTATAATTATATTTTTATATCCATTATAATCATTACTTTAAAACTAAAAATATTATTTTAACTAATAATTAATATCAAAATATTATTTTTAATTATAGCTAAAAAAGAAAATTTATATAATAAAATTATGTGATATTCAAAAAAAATTGAATATTTAATTTCATATTTAAAACTTAGATATATCTACCATCCTACTTTAAGATTAAGATTATTATAGATAACTAACCTAGATCTATTTTAACTTCACATCTATTATTTCAAAGCAAAAAGATTATTTTAAATAACCACCCTAAATCCATTTTAACTTCAAATCTATTTAACGGTCTAGAAGGATAAAATATTTCAAGGTGTAAACTTGCAAATCAACTCTTTGGAAGTGTAATTCTACAAATGGGCATAGAAGGATCAAATATTTCAAAGTGTAAACTTGCAAATTAAATCACTCAAAGTGCAAATATGAAAATCTTAAGAAAAATTTTGCACCTCTAAGGGATTTGATACTTCTTGGTGGTTAGAGATACATTGTTAAAGTGGATCTAGGTTGTTTTTATATACACCTTTAAATATATTATGTTATATAAGAATACGATTAATAAAATTATTTAAATAAATTTAACTAATTTAATTTAATTTTAAATAATTTGACCTCTCCAATTTCTTTTGTTTTTAATTTTATTTGAATCTAGTCAAAATATTTGTACAACATTCCTTAGAGTGTCTATAAGCATAGTAATTAATATCAATTAAATATCAAATACCATGTTCATGATAATTGAATTTATATCATAGAATCATGTAATATAAAAAGTGCCTAACATTTAATTTAGTATATAAGACTTGGACCCAAAATTGGCATATGAGCTTTTAAAAACTTTTAATGTATTAAAAAAAATTTCATTTAACTTATATGATTTGTATCCAAAATTTTGATTGCAATTTAATTTAATTTCATAGAAACTAGTTTTCTTTAAAATTGGTAAATATTTAAAAAACTATATTCATAAAATTAAAACTTGTAAAATATTAAAAAAGAACCTATATTTATAAATTTTATGATTTCATAATTTTATTTTTTATTGATTTAAAATATTAATGAAATAAATATATATGTTTCCAAGAGAAAATGTTTGACACTAATGAGTACCAAATTTATCTAGAACCTGCCTTTTAACAACTTTAATGGATAGTAATTAAATGATTTATGTGTTAATGGGTTATTGTTAATTAATAAAGTTAAATTAATAAGGGGTTGGTTAGGGTATATTAATTAGTTGACTAATGAGCAGTTTGTGAATGTATATTAATTACTTTGATCTATGCCGATTTTCTAAATAATTAACCTTATATCTTGTTACTCCTTCAAATATCATTGCATAGGTGCATACTGGCTAAATCTCATATTTTCTTATGTCTAGTGACTTAACACTTTGTGAATGACTGCGAATAATTTTAAAATAAGTGAACCATTATGTCATATCCCTCCATACGCTAACATTACACAATAAAAAAAAAAAAATATTTACGTTACCTACACATCTATATATTAATGCCATCATGGTAATTGACTTTGGTAATAACTGATATGATTATAAATGGAATGATCCTGCATATCTATCTTCTAGCGGCGAACAGGACGTTGATTGTCCTTGGTCACTTTATATGGTACCTATCAATTCATTTGGCGGCATGTTGAGGTGCTCTACTTGTGACACCTGGTTCCTTGGTCCACGCCATCGATCCGCATCACTGATCTTTGATTTGGTAGCTGGGGACATTAATGTTACAGTCCCGCCACACCACCCCTCGAGATTCTCATAGTATTCGTCGGCCAGGATCACTTCCAGCGATCGAACGGTGGAGGATTGAGGTGCCTTGGGTGGTGTATTACATAGGGTTTCATTCACGTGGTCCCGGTCATTTGCCTTGTTGATCCAGCTCTACAGAGCAGCCCTTGCTCCGGCGTCGCTGTCATGATCGGGGTGCCATTACTGTGGGCACTGCTAGTTCAGCTCACCGGTATCTTGAAGGTATTCCAGAGACAGCCTGGTTGACGGTGAAACCCTCACTGTCTCTCGCCCTTAACTCCATCTGTAACAGGTGATGCGTCTCTCCTTTAGTTTCAATACTGTATTAGTTCATCCCTTTTCACTGTATTTTTGTGAATAAGCTAACTACCTTGATTAATACTGGTTGGAGCAGGGCAGCAGACCGATGAGGCCGCGATTACGAGGATGATTCAGGGTTTCGACCATCAACACCCTAATCCGGTAAGCATTCTACCACTGTAGGTTTTACTGGTTGATTCAATCTTGAAGTTCGACTTATTATTGTTCTTCTCTATCAGGGATTTTGTCAGTCCTATCATAGCTTGGCGCAATGGCCTCACCTCGGCAGAACTTCCCTTCTGTTCATTGTTTACCATTGTTTTGGGGTTGAAGCCCATGTCGCCGTATGAGTAGATTGTTCATAGGGTTTTAAATTTAGTTATGGCCTGTCAGAAAGCTCAAATCTATGGGGTCGAGCTTGCATTCGTTTACCTCTGTTCCATGTTGTAATTGTTCGGATTCTCAGTATAAATATATTGTAATGGACTCGGTATTAACGGCCATGGTTAATGCATCAGGATTATTGGATTTGTCTCCATTTGTCGAACAGGTCTTCACATGCTACTGATATTATTGCATTTTTACTGTTTAATATGCTTATAATCTGTTAGCACGCGTTGCCGCTCCTTACGAGCCACCGAATCTTCTCATGTTACGCATTGGTTATTTATTTCTATCTTAATGAAATGTTCTGAGGATTTTGGTTAACGACCCTACTCTTTCAGGGTTTGTCGTCTCTCGGAGGTTAGATTATATATAGATAAATGAGTTGATAATGATGCAAATGCATATTATTGTTGATAATTGACTAATCTGAGCGACAGACTTTTATTAATGATTCTGATATGTTTATGTATGGAATTTAGGAGAAAGCCTGTTACGGCCTAGAAGAGGCTCCACTCTTTGTGGTTTACCACTCTCCTCATTATTAGAGGATGTTTATCCTGTTAAATGCTCAGCTCAAATTCTTCAATATTTGTCTTCTTGCTTTCATGTTTAATAAGTATATCCACCGAGCGGATGGTATGACCTTCAGGTTAAATCACTCCTTATTTGGCATCATACTGGGCGCCATACTACCAGGTGGTACTCACCTGTGTATGCGTCCAACCAGATACCTCTACAGTTATGATATTCGGCAGTTATATTCATAGTTTTTTTACAATGTGAGTCTATTACATTATTCTTGTTTCTTGTAACCCTTATCGAAACTATGATTCTTGCGAGGGTTTGTATTGCTATTTACCTGGAAATACATATATTTATAGGACACCATAACTATCTTCTTTGGCTGCTACATTCCGTAATGAAATTTCATTACGAGTATATTTGTATTGTTTTGTTCACTTCTTCAATACTTGTATAATTATTGACAACGTATGAGTCACTGCTCATGGAATGCTGTGTTAGGTGTAAATGGTTATTTCTGGTACTGTTATATAGCGTAGGTATTAATATTTATATACCTATTTTCATACCCAGTAATGGTAGTTCGGCCATTCTATTCCATTCTGGCACCTAATAATTACTGTCTCTTTATTTTACACAATTTGACTTGTCCGAAAATAAAGTACAGGATACTGTTCAAATTCTCATTCTCTGTTTCTTTCTCTTACTTTATACATTTTATATATATAACAGAGGCGTTAATCATTACCGGTATTGATTTCAGTAATACCCAGGTTATGATTTACAGCCCAAAAGCCACACTCATAGCAACTATAATCAGATTCTTAGAAATACAGGGTAATAACTAGTCTTCCAGATTTAATGAAAACTGCAAATACTTACCTGTGTATCCTTGTCTTTTATCTTCTGCACTTCTACAACACATAGAAGGTGATTGAATGCTTGATGTCCTCCCAGCCACGAGACCAGTCGTCTGAACTGAGTCTCTCCCTCAAGCTCTCTTGCCGGCCACAACCTCAGCAATATGAAACACAAATGTGCCTGTGCTATCTGGTCCTCACCAGACGTAGCACCCTCCTCTTCTGCTCCAGTGCCTTTTCTTTTCTTCCCGTTTGTTCATTCAACAACCCCGGGTCTTTTCTTCTTTCCCCTTTTCTATGGGAAAGAGAAAACAGTTAGGGTTTTCCCCTAGTATGCTGGCAACTGTTTTCCTTTATCTTTAAGCAGGAAGAGTAAATAACTTTTCACATAAAGTTACTGTGTACACATATATCATGCAATTCATATTATACCATTTGCACAAATAATATTTCCATCATTTTCAAGAAATAATAATTTCTGTTATTTTTATTCACCTATAAGGGTAAATAACAATTTATTTACGTAAAATGTCTGGTCATTACATCTCCTCCCCCTGAGATTGGACACCATCTCGGTGTCTCACAGATCCGAATAGATCAGGATAGGTCATTTTAATCAATTCATCATCTTCCCAAGTGGCCTCGTCGGGCCCAAAATGTTGCCATTGCACCTTAACTTGGGTAATAGCTCGTTTCCGCAGCTGGACTTCTCTCCGGTCGAGAATGCTCAGCGGTTCGACCAGAACCTCTCCTTCCGGTTCGACCTGCAACACACAATTCTTTGAATTGGTTTCCTTTTTCATATATAATTTCTTTACTGAATTTTATCATAACAATCACCCACCTAAATCTCCTGCCATCGGATTACATGCTTAGGGTCATACACATATTTCTTTAGGACAGAAACATGAAACACGTTATGGACTCGGATGTGACTTCGCAGGGCCAGTTGGTAAGCTACTGGTCCGACCCTTGCTAAAATTTGAAAGGGTCCACAATATCAGGGTCCCAATTTAGCGCATCCACTCCACTGCAAAGTACTTCTTTTGGCCTGAATTCGAATGTACACGTGGTCCCCAACCTGAAACTCCTTAAACCTTCTCTTTCAATCAGCAAAATTCTTTTGTCTATCTTGGGCAGCTTTCAAATTAACACATACCCTCTTTACCATATCTTCCATCTCCTTCAGCATCTCAGGACCTAGACTCAATTTATCTTCCGGTCCTCCCCAACTAGTGGGTGTACGACATTTCCGACCATACAAAACTTCAAATGGACTCATTTGTGTTGAGGTATGGTAACCGTTGTTGTATGCGAACTCTACAAGATGTAAGTAATCTTCCCACCTTGTGGGTTGTTGCATGACATAAGCCCTTAGCATATCCTCCACCATCTGATTTACTCGTTCCGTTTGACCATCAGTCTGTGGATGGTATGCTGTGCTGAAATTTAGTTGAGTTCCTACTTTAGAAAACAGTGTTTTCCAAAATGCTGATGTGAATTTCACATCACGATCGGAAATTATTGTTTTCGGAAGTCCATGTAACTTGAATATATTCTGCATAAAAATGTGGGCGATCTACGCAGCTCTATATGTAGATTGCACCGGTATAAAGTGTGCAGCCTTACTTATTTTGTCCACTACCACGAAAATGGAGTCATTATTCCTTTCTGTTCTAGGTAATCCTGTAATAAAGTCCATGGAGATGATTTCCCATTTCCATTCTGGAACTGGCAATGGTTGTAACAATCCTGCTGGATGCTGATGTTCTGCTTTAATCTGTTGACATTCTAAGCACCGTGCCAGGTATTCAACAATGCTTTTCTTCATTCCAGGCCAGAAATATTCTTTCCGGATTGCTGTTATCATCTTTTGATAACTCGGATGACCTGCATAATGGCTGATATGAAATTCATCCATAATCAGATTTCTAATTCTGCTTTGATTAGGCACATACAATCTTTTCTTGAAGTAAATCCTTCCAGCATCATCTAATTCATATTCTTGTTGCCTGTCTTCTTTAGCAGATTGCTGTATCTGCAATTCCAATTGCTGATATTCAGTATCTTGATCTGCAATTTCTTTTACCATTTCCATGAAGGGACTTTTCCATCCACTAAAGGAAACTTCATACAAATTGTGTATTTTCCGGCTCAAGGCGTCTGCCACCTTATTTTCCTTCCCTTGCAAATGCTTTATGTCAAAATCAAAGCCACTTAGAAAGTCCACCCACCTTGCTTGCCTAGCATTTAAGGTAGGTTGGCTGAAATAATTAGGTAAACTGTGATGGTCGGTATGCAGCAAAAATTTCCAGCCCATGAGATAGTGCTGCCACATCTTCAGGGCGTGTATAACGGCAGCCAACTCTAAGTCATAAGCAGAATATTTCTGCTCATGTTCTTTTAATTTTCGAGACTCGTAAGCAATTACTCTACCTTCTTGCATCAAGACCCCTCCCAATCCCTCTTTACTAGCATCTGTACATACTACATAATCCTTATTGGGATCTGCTATACTCAGAATAGGTTCTGTGGTGAGCAGATGTTTCAATTGTTCGAAACTTTTCTGGCAATTTGGGGTCCAATGAAATAGTTTTCCTTTCTTCTGCAGGGAAGTAATGGGGAATGCTACCTTAGAGAAACCTTCCACGAATCTCCTGTAATACCCAGCTAATCCCATGAAAGATCGGACATCTGCTACATCCTTTGGAACCGACCATTCCATTATAGCTTTTATCTTTTCCGGATCCACTGCAATTCCATCTTTTGTGATTACGTGACCCAAATACTGAATTTCTGCTTTGAAGAAGTCACATTTAATAAACTTAGCGTACAGTTGATGTTCTTGAAGGGTCTGCAATACTATTCGGAGATTTTCGTGATGTTCTTCGATAGTGCGTGAATAAATTAAGATATCATCAATAAATATCAGCACGAACTGGTCCAAATAGGGATGGAAAATACCGTTCATTAAACACATGAAGGTTGCCGAGGCGTTGGTGAGCCCAAACGGCAAAACCACGAATTCATAGTGCCCATACCTGGTTCTAAAAGTTGTTTTTGTGATGTCCTCATCCTTAATTCTGATCTGGTGGTAGCCTGATCATAAATCGATCTTAGAGAACATTGTCGTGCCTTTTACTTGGTCGAAAAATTCATCGATCAGGGGAAGAGGATACTTGTTTTTAATAGTCAACTTATTCAATTGTCTGTAATCAATACACATCCGGAGGGTGCCGTCTTTCTTCTTGAAAAATAACACTGGCGCCCCCCATGGAGACACACTGGGACGGATGTAATTCTTGTCCAGTAATTCTTGCAACTGCATTTTTAATTCTTTCAACTCAGGTACACTCATTCTGTAGGGTTCTCGTGATACTGGTGCAGCCCCTGGTACCAACTCTATAGTAAAATCTATGTTTCTTCACGGTGGTAGTCCTGGAATTTCTTCCGGAAACACATCTGTAAATTCTTGTATTACAGGGATATTATTCAAAGATGCACATTTATCCTTGAAGTTTGCATAACCCACTTGGATGACGTACACTTGACAGCCTTTCCGTACACATTTTACCAACTGATTTGCAGTTATCGGTCGAACTTGCACTAGTCGCTTGATTCCCTGCATTTCCTTGCTGTTTCCTTGTTGATCTCTGTAGTAAATAATTTTGGTTTTGCAATCAACTAATGACCAGTGTTTCTCCAACCAGTCCATACCGATTAGAATGTCATAGGAACCCAGAGGGAGTATGTTCAGGTCAGCTGTTATTAGCTGGTCTGCTATAGTAAATGAGCAATCGTTGATCCTGGCGGTTACCCGCCGCTTAGCTCCAGTAGCTAATTGCACTAGCCATGGGTTTTTAAATTTAACAGATTGCAAATTACAACGTTCCACTACTTTTGGGTTCACATAACTTAACGTGGCCCCAGGATCAATCAAAATAGATATGGTAAGGTTTGAAATTTTACCTTCGAACTCGACCATGGTTGGCTGATATTCCGCCTGTCGATCCTCCAAAGCTGCATTGATTCTGGGTACGCTTCGACCCACTTCGCCAACAGTTGAGGCTTCATGAATTTTGGATAACTGTTCAGTCCCCTTTCGTTGTGGGCAATTTTTGATGTAGTGAGGTCCCCCACAACCCCAGCACTGCACAGGGGGTCTCGCTGTCCCCTCATTGTCCAATCTAATTTGCTGTTCATTGACCTTGGACTCATTTGCAGATCTGAACTTGGATGTAGTTCTGGATGCAAATCTGCTGTTTGTTCCTTTGCCAACTCCTTTATTTCCATTATTGCGAATCCCTTTGTTGTTTCCAATTGTCTTAAAACTCTTCTTCTCATTCCATTTCCTGCTAGCAGTTTCCCCTTTCTGTTTACCTTGCTGATAACAGATTCTAGCCTTGCGGATTACTTCATCCATTGACTTTGGATTATCAAATTCAATCCTTTCCCGCATATACGAGGGTAAACTGCTAACAAATCGCTGCACTTTCTCTTTTTCTTCCCTTATATATGGCACGTAGCGAAGTAGGGAAGTAAAACGGGTGATGAATTCATCCATCGTCTGCTGCCCCAATCGCAGATCATGGAACTCTCTGGCTTTTTCATCATAAAAGCGTTCAGTTAGATATCTCTCCTTAAAGAACCTTTGGAAATTGTCCCATGTTATGTTCTGCTCTGTAACCCCTTTTACGATCTTCACTTCTTCCCACCATAAGGTGGCCTTTCCTTGTAATTGAAAAATAGCTAATCGTGCTTTAAGATTGTGATCGTATTCATAAAGCTGAAAATACTTATTCATATTAATTAACCATGCTTCAGCGGCTTCCTCTTGTTCTCCGTCAAAATGCGGTGGCTTAATCTTACGGAATTCCCCTTACAGTTCTACCCTTTGTCTTTTCGAGGTTTGCTGTTCAAATGCATTATCAGAGCATTCTTCCTGCTCCTCCGATCCTTCGCGGGGTATGTGATGATTTTGCTCTTCCGACATCCTTTGCTGTTCCGCACTCAGGTTAACTGCTAGTTGATTTTGTCTTTCGGACAAGCTTTTCAAAATTCTTTCTTGCTCCATTGTCAATCGGGCGTTATCTTCTCATAGTCGAGCCATCTCATTCTTTAGCTCCTGCACGGTCTCCAGAATTTCTTGATTTGTGATTTTGGCTTCTTCTCCAAGTTGTACCCACAATTCTGGGTTATTTTCTGCACCAGTTATGCCCTGTCCCATTACAGGTCGTCGCGATGTATTCTCCGCTCTTCTCATGTCTGTTATTCTCAGAATCTGGTCCTGTGTAAGAAAACATTCACGAGTAATAAAGAAAATGATTATTTGTCAATTCATTTCCACAATGTCCATTCATCATTGTCTTACCCAGAGGCCACAGTGCTGTATCTACGCTCTGATACCATATGTCATATCCCTCCATACGCTAACATTACACAATAAAAAAAAAAATTATTTACGTTACCTACACATCTATATATTAATGCCATCATGGTAATTGACTTTGGTAATAACTGATATGATTATAAATGGAATGATCCTGCATATCTATCTTCTGGCGGAGAACAAGACGTTGATTGTCCTTGGTCACTTTATATGGTACCTATCAATTCGTTTGGCGGCATGTTGAGGTGCTCTACTTGTGACACCTGGCTCCTTGGTCTACGCCATCGATCCGCATCACTGATCTTTGGGTTTGGTAGCTGGGGACATTAATGTTACAGTCCCGCCACACCACCCCTCGGGATTCTCATAGTATTCGTCGGCCAGGATCACTTCCAGCGATCGAATGGTGGAGGATTGAGGTGCCTTGGGTGGTGTATTACATAGGGTTTCATTCACGCTGTCCCGGTCATTTGCCTTGTTGATCTAGCTCTACAGAGCAGCCCTTGCTTCGGCGTCGTTGTCATGATCAGGGTGCCATTACCGTGGGCACTACTGGTTCAGCTCACCAATATCTTGAAGGTATTCCAGAGACGGCCTGGTTGACGGTGAAACCCTCACTGTCTCTCGCCCTTAACTCCATCTGTAATAGGTGATGCGCCTCTCCTTTAGTTTCAATACTGTATTAGTTCATCCCTTTTCACTGTATTTTTGTGAATAAGCTAACTACCTTGATTAATACTGGTTGGAGCAGGGTAGTAGACCGATGAGGCCGCGATTACGAGGATGATTCAGGGTTTCGACCATCAACACCCTAATCCGGTAAGCATTGTACCACTGTAGGTTTTACTGGTTGATTCAATCTTGAAGTTCGACTTATTATTGTTCTTCTCTATCAGGGTTTTTGTCAGTCCTATCATAGCTTGGCGCAATGGCCTCACCTCGGCAGAACTTCCCTTCTGTTCATTGTTTACCATTGTTTTGGGGTTGAAGCCCAGGTCACCGTATGAGTAGATTGTTCATAGGGTTTTAAATTTAGTTATGGCCTGTCAGAAAGCTCAGATATATGGGGTCGAGCTTGCATTCGTTTACCTCTGTTCCATGTTGTAATTGTTCGGATTCTCAGTATAAATATATTGTAATGGACTCGGTATTAATGGCCGTGGTTAATGCATCAGGATTATTGGGTTTATCTCCATTTGTCGAACAGGTCTTCACATGCTACTGATCTTATTGCATTTTTACTGTTTAATATGCTTATAATCTGTTAGCACGCGGTGCCGCTCCCTACGAGCCACCGAATCTTCTCATGTTACGCACTGGTTATTTATTTCTGTCTTAATGAAATGTTCTGAGGATTTTGGTTAACGACCCTACTCTTTCAGGGTTTGCCATCTCTCGGAGGTTAGATGATATATAGGTAAATGAGTTGATAATGATGCAAATGCATATTATTGTTGATAATTGACTAATCCGAGCGACAAAATTTTATTAATGATTTTGATATGTTTATGTATGGAATTTAGGAGAAAGCCTGTTACGGCCTAGAAGAGGCTCCACTCTTTGTGGTTTACCACTCTCCTCATTATTAGCGGATGTTTATCCTGTTAAATGCTCAGGTCGAATTCTTCAATATTTGTCTTCTTGCTTTGATGTTTAATAAGTATATCTGCCGAGCGGATGGTATGATCTTCAGGTTAAATCACTCCCTATTTGGCATCATACTGGGCGCCATACTACCAGGTGGTACTCACCTATGTATGTGGCCAACCAGATACCTCTACAGTTATGATATTCGGCGGTTATATTCATAGTTTTTTTACAATGTGAGTCTATTACATTATTCTTTTTTCTTGTAACCCTTATTGAAAATATCATTCTTACGAGGGTTTGTATTGCTATTTACCAGGAAATACATATATTTATAGGACACCATTACTATCTTCTTTAGCTACTACATTCCGTAATGAAATTTCATTACGAGTATATTTGTATTGTTTTGTTCACTTCTTCAATACTTGTATAATTATTGACAACGTATGAGTCACTACTCATGGAATGCTGTGTTAGGTGTAAATGGTTATTTCTGGTACTGTTATATAGCGTAGGTATTAATATTTATATACCTGTTTTCATACCCAGTAATGGTAGTTCGGCCATTCTATTCCATTCTGGCACCTAATAATTACTATCTCTTTATTTTACACAATTTGACTTGTCCGAAAGTAAAGTACAGGATACTGTTCAAATTCTCATTCTCTGTTTCTTTCTCTTACTTTATACATTTTATATATATAACAGAGGCGTTAATCATTACCGGTATTGATTTTAGTAATACCCAGGTTCTGATTTACAACCCAAAAGCCACACTCATAGCAACTATAATCAGATTCTTAGAAATACAGGGTAATAACTAGTCTTCCAGATTTAACAAAAACTGCAGATACTTACCTGTGTATCCTTGTCTTTTATCTTCTGCACTTCTACAACACGTAGAAGGTGATTGAATGCTTGATGTCCTCCCAGCCACGAGACCAGTCGTCCGAACTGAGTCTCTCCCCCAAGCTCTCTTGCCGGCCATAGCCTCAGCAATATGAAACACAAATGTGCCTGTGCTATCTGGTCCTCACCAGATGTAGCACCCTCCTCTTCTGCTCCAGTGCCTTTTCTTTTCTTCCCATTTGTTCATTCAACAACCCCGGGTATTTTCTTCTTTCGCCTTTTCTATGGGAAAGAGAAAACAGTTAGGGTTTTCCCCTAGTATGCTGGCAACTGTTTTCCTTTATCTTTAAGCAGGAAGAGTAAATAACTTTTCACATAAAGTTACTGTGTACACATATATCATGCAATTCATATTATACCATTTGCACTTGGTGCATTTAAAAATCGTTTTGATGATTAGAAAGTTGGATTCTCTATGAGTACTTGCAAAATTTCAATGATAATGATTATGAGCTAAATTATTATGAATATCATTTGATTGAAAATGTTGTGATTAATGTGATTCTATTGGTTTAGTATGTGCTTGCAATAGAGTCTCTGAAACCCCTCAATGTGCTTGTTGTTAGGCTGACAAACCACCTATAATTAAACTTTTTGAATAAAGTGACCATGATTTCCAAGAGTAATTGGTAAGTGACGATAAGTTGGTATAAATATTTTGTTTGTTTCTATGAAATTGAATAATTTTTAGCTATAAATTCTTATGATTATAGATAAAAACATTATTGTTTTATTTAATGGTATTTCTTGGAAATAAAATCCTTCATTTTAAAGGGGAAGCATTCCCTTTTGGTTATTTAGATTGTTATATCATGAGTGAAAGTTAATGATGAACACTGAGGATAGTGTTATATTTAGGGGGAGTACGTAATACCCCTACGTAATATTTTTAATAACTTGAAATTTTTAAGATAACTCATTTGGGGAATGGTTGATATAATAACCTGTGTGTAAATAATATGACAAATTATCTTTCTTTATGGAATTAAATAAAAGGAGTAAATTCATGTTCATTTGTAGTTGTGTGGTTTTTATAGGTTCTGATATATTTTATTTAATTGTAGTTCCATTAAATTTCTCTTCATTTGTGATCTGTAAAGGCTCTGCTACATTTTATTTGCAATTAATTCTATATTCTCTTTTGTGTATATGTTGAAATATATTCATACAAATATTGCATATATACAAAGAAATTTGTAAAGCAAGCTTGCAAATTGTGTAGGCTATCGATCTCCAAGATCTAGCACAAATCTCATGTAAAGATAATATGCAAAGTATCAATAGAAGGACTCATTACTCCTAGAATGTAGTGCACCTCAGAGAGCAAGAAAAAAATAGTATTTTTGAATACCTCAACGTGCTTGAAATAATGGTTACAATATTCTTGTTCATGTATTAACATTGGGTTACATGATTTTCTAGTGTAAATAGACTAGCTATTGTTCCTTTTAAAAGGAAAAGGAGATCCATAAATTTCCGGTATGTAAATATTTCTTAATGTTCCTTAAAAATATCTTGTCAACTCCTGGTATGTACATACTAGCTAATCAATTTCCTATGCAAAGACTAATTAATGATTCTCAAAAGCATTTGATGAATTTATGGAAAGTAGATACTAATTAATCTTTCTTTTATGGGAAGGACTTTCATGAATTATTGGGCATAGGGCCTTAGGTAAATTAGGTTTACCTTGTCAAAAATTTTTATAATTCTCGTGCTTATTACTCATAATCAATTCCTGAAAAGATTCCCATGAATTTGCATGCACAAAGATAATAAATTATAGGACCTTGTTTGAAAATAACAACTAATGTCCAAGTCCTCAAAGTTAACAATAGTTATGATGGTTTTATTTGAAAAGCAACATGATAGTTTGCTGAGAAAAAAATGTGGTTATAGGCATATAGATGCTAGCTATTTTACTCATTTTCTAGGAAAGAATATAAATCTATTATGATAACCTTCTTGGAAAAGATGATCTATTTTTTTTGATAGTTTCTTGAAAAAGAATATGTGTTTATATGCACACAAATACTATCTATTTTGATAAATTACACTAAAAACAGATAGTATTTAATTTGCAGGTTTCCTGAAGAGAGTATGTGAACATAAATAATAGATTTTGTATTATTTCCTTGGAATAGAAACACGTATTTACATATGTGGAAAAATAATATAGGTGTAGAGGCGAGAAAAACAATAT
This sequence comes from Pinus taeda, assembly GCA_000404065.3. Classification (NCBI taxonomy): domain Eukaryota; kingdom Viridiplantae; phylum Streptophyta; class Pinopsida; order Pinales; family Pinaceae; genus Pinus; species Pinus taeda. The sequence continues at coordinate 28,861 of APFE030058924.1, forward strand.
TTAACATGTTATTTTTTTAGAAGAAAATATGTGAACTTATATACATAAAAAAGTAGCTATTATGCTATTATGCTTGAAAACAACAAGTGTCTGTATGCACAAAAGAATGGCTATTGTACTGGATTGTTTGAGAAAGAATTTGTGGTCATGCCCAAAGGAAAAATCGCTATAGGGTTAGCTTCCTCTTGAAAAGAACATGCCATTTTCTCGTAGGCTAATTAATTTTAGAAGAAATGTGTTCTTATGTAAAAAATAATTTTAGCCGTGATGCATATCAGAAGTAGGATTAGTTATGATGTGAAGAAATAGTGATAACCATTGCATTTATTTTCAATACTATCTTAGTGGATCTTTTAATATCATTGTACTCTCGTAGGAAGAGGTAAAATTTATTTACTCAATTTCTTATCATTCGTGGGAAGAGTGGATGAAGGAGCATGCTTCTGTGATCTTTATGAAATTTACCTTATGCATGTGGAAATTTGAATGGTTAGGCATTGTTCATAACCATACATATGCATGGATAAACATACATTTTTGTGTAGTTATGTACTTTTGATTAATGGATGTGAAATGTTAATACATAGGAAAGTTTCACTACTTTGTTTGCATTTTAACTATGCCCATGAAAAGATGCTTGAAGCATAATTAGTAAATATTTAATAGTTGGACATCAGAGTTTGTTGATAATAGAAATTGTAGGAAAGGATTGTAATTAATTTGAAGGAAAAATTATCTTTAACATTATGGTAGGAAAAGAACTAGTGATCCACAGATATTGAATAAATGTCAACTACAGGATAATCCATTAATGGAAAGAACCAAACCATAAAAGGATAGGGTTCAAGGATTTTTAGGTAAATGATATCATGATTGATGTAATAGCTTCTAGCTAGTTATGCTTAACTTAAGATGATATTTCTCTGTAATATTGTTTTTTAACAATGGTTAAGGAATGAAATCCCCTACAATTTTTTATTGAGGTTTGAACACCCGCATGAGATGTTTAGTAAAATTAAACATTTGTTGGTTTTTTCATACAAGGTTTCCAATGTATATCAGTGACAAATGATGTGGTTGTTTTTTTTATATAATTATAATGTCTTTTCTTGCTTACATGACGTTAAAATTTACATCAACAAACATGTGATTAAGTAGGTTAATGAAATGACTAATGATAATGATGCGAGATTACAACCAAGATCTAATTGTAATATGTTATAACAACGAATGTTATCTTATGTTATGTAACCGACTATTTATTTACTAAAGTTTCTCTACGTAATGATGAATATTTTATCTAATGGGCAATAAAGGTATATGGAATAGTAATTTGGAAAGTTACATATTGTAAAAATTTTCACTTTTACGCAAAGCTTACTAGGCAATGTTGCTTAAATAAATTTGGAAAACATGCCCTATTTTAATTCAAACAATTAGGAAAATTACACCCTCTTCATATATTTGGCATGAATTAAGAGGGCAATAAAATGCAGGAAAGCTATTAAAATTACTAAGATATTTAGACAAATAAAAAATAATAACAATGGATTTATAAAAATATAATGTAGTTTTTGGATACCAAAGGTCCTATGCATGAATAGAATCAATTTATTTATAAGTACTTATATGGTATTTCCTCTTTTATGACAAGAATATTAGAAGACTTAGAGATAATAAATTTATATTTTATGATTACATAAATTTTATATAGTATCTTTTGATAGCAAATTTATATGCGATAAGTAGAATTTATATGTCATGAGTAGATACAATTCTATATGATTGAATGATAGTTTAAGATAGTCAAATAAATAAATGTTAATTATACTTTTCTTGTTTGAATGACAGTTTGGATAATCAAATAAAATAAATGTTAACTATAATTTTGTGTATTTTATGATATACATAAAATTGAAGTTATGTTGATTTTTTTAAATTTAAAAATAAAGTATATCTATATATATATATGTCTAATTTTTAAATTATTGAAGTTTATTTGAAATTCAATTAAAAATTGGTAAACTCTCATAAATTTTACCATTTATATTTCGCATAATTAGATAGCAATAAAATGTAAAACCCTAATTCCATATTTTTATAGAAAATACAATTACAATATCACCAAAAAGGGAAAATCATGTCAGTGAATAGTACGTGTTAGAACACCTGGAATTTTTTACCATTTACCGGTTACTTTTACAAATAACTTAACATTCAGTGATCTCATGAGTGTGACAGACCATTTAATAAAGAAAGAGGATGAAAATGTTACCAGTGAAATGTTTAAGCGAATACAGGGGGCCCATTGTTGGAGTGTCGAATCTATGTACTAGAAATTTGTGAAACAAAAGCTACTGTCTTAATGGCATGATCAGTAGGTTTATAAAATCCATGTTAATTTACTTAAAGGATTTTAAAAATATATGTATATTAATAAAGGATATTTGTGATGTGCTCAAAATTATTGCGTTCCAGAATCCTACTCCGATTCCATACAATGAAGCATGACAACAACCCTTCCAGTGAATATTTCAATTTACTGTATAACTTAATGAAACTCTATCAAAATAATTTAAAATGTCAATCTTACACTTGTCTCATTAAAAGAGAATAGAAATTACCGATTATGAGGCCATGAAATAGTAGATTATCTGACCATTTTCTATGCTAGTTGGTTTCCTACGGTCGGGGATGAATGATATGGACCTTTCGTGTTGCGATAAACTAATGGTAATTATCCCCACAGATCTGATATTAGTATTTAGTTTGGGACGTATGGGTTGTTGAGTTTTATGTTTCAATAAACTAATGGTCATTATCCCCATAACTCTGATATTAGTATTAGGTTTGAGACATCTGGTTTGTTGTGTTGATGGTTTTGTTCAACGTCATTGTCAATGATGTGATTTTATCTTCCAAGAATTCTTTAAAGTAGTTCCACACCTCTGTCATACCCTCTCCAAAATTGTCTCCAGCATAGCAGGATAACGTAGTCTATTGTACATTGTATTCCACTGGTACTCTTCCTGGGGTGGTACAACTACTAACTCCACCGAAGATTCTTTTGGTCTACCTTAATTGTTGAAAGGTGACCCACGTATCCCCTCTCGCAATTTTCCTTCAACATAGGAGGATGACCTAACTTGTTGTACATTGTATTCCACAGGTACTCTTTCGGGGGTGGTACAACTACTAACTCTGTTGAAGCTTCTTTCGGTGTGCTTTAATTGTTGGAAGGTGACCCCCATATTCTATTTAATTGTTGGAAGGTGACCCCCATATGCTATTAAGTAGTGATGGAATTTGATGGGTAAACTGTTAATTATGGGCAAATTGTTAATTATTACGTGATTTGTCTCTCAAATAAAATTATAAGTTTACAAGTTTACAAAACCTTCCAGATTTTAGGTCAAAATTTGAAAACAGAAAAATGTGAAAACAACCAACCAAATTTGACGAGTGGGTCTTTCAAATTCCAAGCCTGTTTATTTTTCCTCTCCCTGTGATACAATAAATACTCTCCCCAAATAGTGCAGCAATGAAAATTTTATTACATTGTTCTCTTTTATATTAATCCAACGAACCTTCGATCAGGATTACTCTAATGAAAGTTTCTAGGAGTGATAAAACTTTCTCTCTATCTATGGGATTCCAAATAGATAGTATAAAAGTAATGAAAGTATTCATCTTTTCTAATTTTGTATCACTGCACCTTAAAATGAATAATTTCGTTAGACCCTTTTAGGTCAAATTGATCATTTGATTTATAGTGGCATTTTTAAATTGTTGAATTTTTAAATTCGTTAAGAGTATTTCATGTCAAATAGAGGTTACCTTATTGATTTTTCCTTTGGATGGTTTGATTTTTATTTTAGCTGATAAATTATAATTTTAATTTCATAAATTTGCATCATCCAAGTATTTAAGTATTTTATGAGTTTTTCAGCATCCATAAGACATTTAACTACACACCAAAAATCAGATAATTTAATCTTGGTAAAGAAAAAGGAAATGGATTATTTTGTGTATTACTATATTATATTTTAGTTATATTTTTCTTTTAAATCTATAATCAAGTATTTTTTATAAATAATTGTTAAGGGAAAAAATGAAAAAATGTAATATATGTTAATGTGTATGATAGATTAATAAAAAATGTAAAATATAAAATTTTAAATATGGAAAAATTAATTCGAAAATAAATTTAAATTTAAATTTACTATAAAATAAAAAATATTTTAATTTTTTTTTTATTAAATAAAATAAATATTAGGGTGAAAAATATGGAGATGGGTGGGGCGAATTGCACCATCTTTTTAACATGGGTAACACATTACAACTGAGAAACTATAAACTTCATGTAAGACTTTATATAAGGATGATGAGGATGGAAATGGGATGGTGCCTCAATGTTTGTGAATGAGGAGTTGACCCTAATGAAATACATGGAGGATTTTATTTCCAGGTGAGTCATCGCACTCTAGAGCATTGGATAAGTAACTTGGTTGATAATCTGAGATCCACTGAGTAATGAAAAGCATGAGTATTATAACACCAAAATAAGTAAGGAAGATGGGATTACATAGGGAAGTGCCTCCATTTTCTATGGGCTACTAATATGTGGAGGAACTTTGGTTATACTTGGGAAAAAATTGAAATTGCTGTGTGTATCGATATAAATGGGTGGATTGTGAGTCATAGCTAACACTCCACAAGTTGAACAAGTTGAGTGCTAAACATACAGTGATGAAGGAGGAATTTTTTACGTTTTGCCACTGGTTTTGGGCATCAATGGGGAAACTTTCTACTCTTTAGCCCACTAATCACTCTCTTATTGTTGGGTTTCTCTTTTATGGGTTTATTTTCTCGTTGCATATTCTATTAGCATCTTTGGGTTTATCAAGCTTTCTTCTAGGCATTTTTCAATGTTCCTATAATTGTAATTTAATGTCCTTTATTTGATGGTGTGGGGATGGAGAGGCTAGGTTAGCTTGAGAGAACTCGATAACAAGGATAAATTGAAATAAAATGTCTTTTGTTGGAAGGTTCTAGTTCATTTATGTTCTTAAAATACTTAGGAATCCTTTTATTTTGAATGCAAGAGTTGTCATGTTGAATGTTTCAATTGCTCTGAGCATCGAAGTTGATAGTTTGGGATTGGCTAGTTGGATTGGAGGGAGAATTAGAGGTGGATAGGGTATTTTTCCATGGGATGGTTTTCTAAATCCTATTTATCAGTGATGCATGGAAGGAATGATTCTTGTTGGGCTCAAACACTTGGGATACAATATGTTCAGTTACCTTGGAAGAGGTAGGTGGAGGGGGATATTAACAATAGCAATGGCTTAGGCAGTTACAAGTGGAGAGCTGGGGAAATGTGGTTGGGGTTCAATCATTAAGGTTAGGAAAATTAGTTGATCTGTCTAGTGGTCTTTCTCAAAAGGCTTGTGACCTAACCATAGTTGAGTGGTGTGGAGTGTGCAAACCCCTTTGTGTCTTGTTCGACCTCATTCTTGTAGCCCAATCATCGAGGTTTGTTAAGAACATGCTAATACAAAGATATTGCATGAGGAGAGGGGAAATATACCATGATCAGTGAGCCTACAAATAGAATAGCTTCTTAAATCACCAAATAGAAATTTTTTCAACAAGGTATTGGGAGTAGACCCTGGTTGAAGTATGGGAGGAGCTGACCCAGACTAAAGTAGAACCTTATTCCCATAGAACTTCCTTATCTAAATATGAAGTGATGGAATATTGAATAGGTTTGATCGCTGATATGGGGCGTAGACAAGGAAGAGCTAATTAATACATACATACAATTGATTTGTATTAGAAGATGAAGTTCATGTTGGGACACATATTGTGGATTACCAAAAAACTAGGATGTACATGGTACACACTTTGGACCACATCCATGGGAACATAAATGATTATGAAAATAAATTGGATATGATAGAGTATATATTGGTGAGGATCGAGCCCCATCTTGCCATCCTGCTAACATCAACTAGACCCTTGGTTGATCTAGCAAAGCCTATTCTAGTGGATGACTCAGACTCAAGACCCCTCACTTGATTGTTTTATGATTATGGTTATTGTGTTTTTCAGGCTGGTAATTTTGTGAAAGGCTTGATGGATTGTCATCTAGATGTAGTCTTGATAGATGTTGGCTTTCATATGTTTTAAAATGTCTTTTTTGACCTTACATAGAATACATTTTTCTTTATCATCATGTATCCCATGTAAGACCAAAATGACATATGATAATCCCTAATATAATCCCTTGTATTTACAATTAATAGATTAAACTTCACAGAAATTTGTTTTCATTAAATAAAATAAATAAAAGAAAAATTGAAAATATAAATTTAATTTTATTACTTAAGAAATATCCAATTATATTCATGCTTAGATAAAAATTTAATTTAATTAAATATATTTGTTCTAATATAATAAATTAGTATATTATTTACCGATGTTTAATTTAGATAGTGCGGAGAAATATTACCCTATATCATAATGAATAAATAAATATTTATTATAAATAAATAAATATTTTTAATATAAGATATGAAGATATTTATCATTTAAATATTTAAAATTATTAATATTTATATATATTCTTTAACTATATTTTTATAAACATAATTCATAAATATAACAGTAATGCATTTTAAGATTAAGCAATTGTTTAGTATGGGCATAAATTAAAAAGGTTAGGGCTTCTCTAGACCACGTTGGAAATTTAGCGCTCAGAACACACTTAAAACTAGCCAGCAACATCAAAAAAGATCTCTAGTTTGTAATTGATGTGAAGGATGCTCTTAAGGCTAGAAATGAAGGAAATATCGCTCAGACTAGGCAATACAAAAAATTGTCCTATTCATTAAAAAGGTCATATAATAATAATTCATTTAGCCTTCACAGATATAGCAGTAAGGAAGGAGATAATAGTTTGATGAGTAAACCATGTAAACCAAGTCCCATGAGACCTATGACAAATGTTGAAAATATTAGAAATCCCTTAACATTGATTGAAAAAGAAAACTCAAGCTGCAACCAGGCATTAGCATTAAACAAAGGCTTGAAAAGGGATGCCCAAGTAGAAGATGTTGATGCCCAAGCAGAAGATAGTGTAGACGTCGATGCCGAAGATGAAAACGTTGAAACACAGGCATCAAAAGCTTAAAAAAACCCTGAAACAAATAGGACGAGGGACGTAGTAGAGAAAATGGCAAACAGTAAAATAGAAGCATCAAACGATGAAACAGAAAACATTCAAATGGAAGTAGTAGTCGAGGAAATTAGTAAAACACTGAATCATGCCAGTAGTAGCAGCGAAAAGATAAAAAAATGTGGACAGGGACACCTTCAGAGGCAGCATACAATAAGAGCCAAGCAACAATAACAAGAATGTATCTTCGTTCAACAAAGTCAGTGAGTCTGAAGCTTGTGATAGGGCAAGGGAATAACAAATTGAACTGAAGAACATGGATAGTGAAAGCATCAGAAGCAAACAACAAAAGTCAGATAGCGTTCATCAAGATCCAGGATTCCCATCTTTAGGATTCAAGAATTCTAGTAACATCAATAGCGCAGACCCAAAAGCCAGCACCTATGAACCTGAACCTAATGAAAGAAGTCAATTCGATAAAAACCACAATTCGTCAAAGGAAAAGATGAAACCCAGAAGAAAAGTGGTTAATTTATCTTCTCAGGAATTAGGTCAAGAAATCATTAGCATTCTCAACAAAGGATTAGGGTTTGCAGTTGCCCCTAAATACATACATGTTGAGAATATTATCTGTAGTATAGAGGATGGGATCAATAACCTATCTCTGGAGGACAAGGAAACATTAAGGTAAGATTTTTCCCTCATTATGAGAAAATGAAAAACTCCCAAAAGTAATTTAAGAAAAGAAGAACTTCTTACTCTTAAGGCCGTTTGAAATAATGATAAAATTGTAGTTCTTAATGTTGATAAGGGTGGGGCAACAGTAATCTTAGACAAAGAAGACTATGTCTGTAAAATAAATGAACACCTAGCCTGTGGTAGTTATAAAACTCTTATTAAATCTCAACAGGGACAATGGCATTGAGATCAACAGTAGCTGGCTTCCCTAAATCGCAGATATTAAGACCTCCAATACATCCTAGGTTTAACTCTCCATAGGTAACTATCTCTCTTCACTTCCCTCTTAGGCAAAATTAGCAAAATCTAGTTTTATTACTTTATTACTACTGTTACTCCTAATAATCAATCCCAAGACATTAATAATTATTATTTAAATATAATAATTATTATTCTATTAAATTATTAATAATAATTAAGTAGTGGAAATTTATAATAGTTACTACTATTATTAATTATTAATTTTTTACTATTAAATGTCCGTCTTATTATTAAATTCATATCAAGAATTACTTTTTATTATTATTTATAAATGCCTATTTTTTTTTTTTTTTTTTTTATTTATTTATTTATTTTTTTTCTGTAAATCAGAAGGATATATTAAGGTACAAAAATATGTTACAAAAAATATGCCATTGCAAATCGAGGCCTGATACAACCAGTAGACAAGGCACAAAAATCAGGCCCTTAACAAGTTGCCTAAACTGCTACCCGCACACCACGCAAGGTGGCCACCCAGAGAACTACAACAAAAACAAAGACCCCTACGCAACCGTGGACCGTAAACAAAGTTACATAAGCAAAAGATAGAAACCAACTGCTATTAGATGCAGCGCAGAAGAGAAAAACATAAGCAAATTACTGTGGAGGAGTTCCAAACCGGCTGAGAGTGTCCAGACCTTGCTCCATAACGTTCTTATCAACCCGAGCCTGCAAGGTATGATAATTTTGAGCTTCCTTCGAAGGCATCGGCTGCTGACCAGAATGGAGCAGAGGATCAGGGCTAAGAGTCTGCCTGAGAAGTTTGATGAGCAGCATCAGCTTCTTCTTAACCACCTCCACCACACCATGCACGGTTGAGATTTTGGAGTCCAGAATCTTGTAGATCTCAAACATATTGTTCAGTTGATCCTCAGAGATGGAACCTTCCCGATTCGAATGCTGCTGCATTTCCGCCTTGGACTCTAATGCCTTGGAAAGCAGGGCCTTGACCTTCCAACTCTTCGTCTGCGTCCTTACGAACTGGGTAGCCCATTTGGAGGCAGTGCCCGGGTTGAGTAACCAGTCGACCTCCCCAGAAATGTCATCCGTAGTGCGATGTAATTATTCCTCCTTGACCGATGCTTCCAACTCAGCGATTTTACGATTATTCCTCGCCATAGTTCGTGTTTCATACATTATCTTTGTAGTTTGAAGCTCCTGATTTGTCGTGATGCTTTTGCAGCTTCCCATCTTCATGGTGCATCAGCTGTCCTTTTCTTGTTGACAGAAACGCTTCCAAGAAATATAGTAACCCAGAGAGATGCCCGAAGGAATCACAATGGAGCTGGTTCCTGGGCTGGCTAATAAATAATCCTTCTCCATTCGGTTTCCCATGTTTCCCGCGTTCAGACGAGGCTAGGTCGTAGTACTATCACCATAACTTCCCGGGAGGGCCGCGAATCCCGAGGGATGTCTCCAGATCCTAAAATGAATGTTGTTGTTTTCCGCTTGAGTACGTACCTGCCATGTGTCCCTTCTTCTTGGTATGCGGCGGGGATATGCTCTACAGCCTTCCATGTCATAAAACTTTTTTGTTTTGCCTGTTGTTGCCATAATTATTTCCATTGCGCATGTCCTTTCTTCCGGAGCCAACGATCGAAACTCTTTTCTTTACCGGCCCGTTTCATCATGCTTTACCGTTGGAACCTACCTTCTCCGATTAAGCCTGGCCAGTGTTGTCAAGGTCCTGCTTGGTCAGCTGTAGGCACTTTTCCTTGAGGTCCGGACAGTCCACTTGTTGCCAACAACTGTCCCATATCTCCTCTGGACTGTCAATGCCATAGTTCACCAAGTAGTCCACCAGCCCATTAGCCTTACGTCTGACTGCCTGAAAAACTATCTCGTTCATCCCGACAATCAATTTTGTAATATTCTCCTTCACCTTGGCGAGCCTTCAGTGTTTCATGGCTCGAATAGCTGTGGTGCCTGCTTAGATCTTCTTAGCCACTGATATTACCAGAGACGAATCCCCTTCCACAATCACCTTGCTAGTCTGCAAATTCTTTAGAATTCTAAGCCCATTCTCAAGTGTCGCGAACTCCATCTCGTTGTTCGTGCTTTCTCCCAGCTCTCTACAGTATATATGTATAATTTCACCACCCTGATTCCTTATGACTCCTCCAATACCTGTTCTCCCAGAGTTCCCTCTGGACGGACCATCAAAATTTAGCTTCAGACCTCCCTCCGGCAGACAATTCCACTTGGTGGCTTCCGAATTTGGTTGTTGTTGGCATCTCGGCGATGTGCTGCTGTGGTTCGCTTCCAATTGAAAGCGTTTTAGGATGAGTAAGTCACGATCTGATATCTTTTCTTTGGGATCCACTTTACATTTCGTTTGAATTAGCTGTTGAATGTTGGTTAAAATAGTTTCTTTGGAGTGCTCCGCATTTTTGTATTCATCTTGGAATATTCGTCTATTGCGTTCTTTCTAGACTTTCCATAGAAGGAAGCCTGACATGGTTTTCCAGATGTTGTTGACCCTTTGGTTATCGGAGAAGTTATTTTGCCAATTAAGCATAGTATTATGAATTGACCCTCTGTCTCTGTTGGAATCATTTAGAATTTCCTCCATCAAGTTCCATAGTTGATTTTCCCATTCACATGAGTTGAACAAGTGGTTTATTGTTTCTTCTTCAACTAAGCACATTGGGCATCTAGAAGGTCCACTGAATCCTTTTTTGCGTAAATTATCCCAGGTTAAGGTTCTGTTTCGCATCAGAAGCCAAAGGAATGTCTTGATTTTTGGCCAAAATAGGCTGTCCCAAACTTTGTTGCTCCATGGCACTGCCTCCTCCTGCTCAGCCTTTTCCATTATTTCCCTCGCTTCTTTTAATGAGAAGTTTCCACTACCTCTCATACCCCATCTTATCTTGTCTGCTTCTTCTGCTTTTCGAATCTTTCTTTTTCGCATTTTATCATTAATTTTCTATGTGCTTTCATTTCTTTCATTGTAGTTGCCGCTGTTGAGACTAATCCATTCCCTCCAGATGGGATCCCTATTGTCCTGATTCCAATAGTGGTGGACTCTGTGGCTGCCTTCATTTTGGTTTGAGAGTTTGAGAGACGATAGTTCTGGGGTGTCCAGTTTTGGGAGTTGCTGCTAGGCATCCTCCCAAAACAGGGCTATCCTGCCATTGCGGATTTCCCAGAAGCTGTTCTCCTGCACTATGCTTCGGTTTTTGCACGCAAGGTTCCATATGGGTGAGCCTTTCTGGACCTTTTGCAGTCTGACCATATCCTGATTGTTGCAGTCGGGAGTGTACTTTTCTTTCCAATATCTAGCCCATGGAAAATTGGGCTCTTTTATCCACCTCCACCATAGTTTAGCACCACAGGTCCTGTTGACAATTGACGGATCTACGAGATTTAGTCCCCCCAATGGATTTCGACTTGCATAGCTTATTCCAAGCTACCAACGCCCATTTTTCTTATCCCCGATGCCATTCCAAAGGAAGGATCTCTGAATGGTTCTCATTTGCTGTAGAATTCCCTTGGGAGCTGGTAGCATAGACCATAAGTACTACAATAATAATTTATAAATAACTATTAATAAAATTAATAACTTTTTTACATATATTATTTATAATATTTATTACTAATATTAATTATTAACATTATAAACATTACTTATTATTATTATTATTTATTAAAATTATTATAAATTATCACGCATTATTATTAGAAATTAGTATAAACTATTAGTATTATTATTAATTCATAAAATTTAAAATAAATCCAATTAACATTAAATAATCTCATTTCATATTCAATTTTAATAAAAATTGATTATTATTATAATAATAATAGTTATATCACATTTATTAATTATTATTATTTATAAATAACTAAAAATATAATAAATTATTAGTGAATATTTATAACAATTATAATACTTATTATTTATTATTATATTATTATTATAAATTATAAATTATTAATTATTAATTATTTGAGAAAACATTACTAGGAAATTTTCACTATTACTATTATTTATTATTGTTAAATTTATCTTTAAAAAAAAAAAAATTATGTGAATTAGAATTAAAATAAAAAACCTAACTTAATAAAAAAACTTAAATATTTGGATAATATTAATTATTAAACAATCGACTTTCATTTCTCCTTAAATTGTAAGAGCTCACCTCATAACTATTCAGATCTCGCAATTTAGCTCCTCTACTATCAACATTCGAAAATAGTCCTAATAATGGATCCTTGTTGGGATTCGAAACGTTAACGAAATATAGGTATTACTGTGAGTTCTCTGGTTGCTAACCCAATAAACATAATTCATTTTACTTCATTAAATATTATATAAAATTAAATAGAAAAAAAAAATTAAAATAATAACTTTTTATTTTTACTATAATAATTATATATATATATTATATATATATATATATATATATATATTAATTTATATTATTATTATCAATATCATTATTATAATGCATTTTTTTAAAATAACATATTCCCATTAATAATAAATATTTTTAGTGAATATATTGAGTAGTTTTGATCCCACTAAAATCCAAAATTAACAAAAGAAATAAAATAAAATAATGTTACTTGATTTACATTCGAATTTTATTTATAATGGTATCTGTCCTACCACGTTGTATATGTTCACCAAAGGGTGAAGTATATCCATCCATCTTTCTCTGCCCCATCTTTTCTGCGACGTGGGAAACTATCAAAGTATTTTAATGCCTTGATCTAGCGGGATTACAATATTACTGGCATTGGTTCCCATTAACGGTAGTTACAATCTTAATTTCCGTACCACATTCACATAAACAACTCTGGAACGAATTTTTTGGAACTCAGAAGAGGAAGGTGGCAAGGAGATGCTGCACAACAACGTTTACAACTTCTGATCTTTGAGGGGCTCCAAGAGTCAGCCGTACATTGCGAGGCTGCGAAAAGTCACTTGGGTTAATTTTAGTTTTAAAATAGATTTGTAAACCGACTTAGATGAGAAACATGGATCAATGATCATGAAAACCAAATAACTCAAAATTTAATAAACAGGAGGAAACCCATGAGTATACAATTGAAAACATCAGCAAACCCGACGAAACAGGCCCTATCAGAAACCGCAGTAGCTACGAGATGTTGGAAAATAATGTGTATGAGGGGAGGAGGTCGAATGATGGTATCTAATTGCAAAGATGCTTTTTAAATAGTTTTAACATAATGTTTAATGTATTTATGGTGGAAGATTGATAGGAGAAATTAAAGTATCTTTATAAGCACAAATAAAAAAATATGTAACTTTCTTTTTCAATATTTATGATCCATAATTAATTTATGATATTAAAAATTGTATCATAAAGAAAATATGTTTTAATGTATATTATAAATAAAATAAAATGTTTTAATATTTAATTTAGGTTTTGAGAAATTTAAACAAAAATTTAATATATTTAAAGGTCAAATATTTCTGAAGTTATAAGTTCGGTATAATAAAGTATTTTAGACAATATTTTTATAAATAAAATATTTTAGAATAATTTTAGAATTTTTTATAAAAATATTATAATTGAAAATAAAAAGCTTTTGTATGTTAGTGATATTAAAGATAAATTTAAAATTATATTAACCAAGATATAATAGTATTTTTTGGAAGTTATAGTTCGTTTATAAATAAAGTATTTTAGGAAAATTTTTATAAATAAAATATTTTTAGAAATAATTTTAAAATTTTTTATAAAAAAAGTATTTAATTGAAAATAAATAGCTTTTGTTATTTGTTAGTGGATATAAAGAACGAAATTTAAAATTATAATCATAACCAGAATAATAGTTTTCTTTAAATTAGACCCCAAAAAAAAAATCAATACAATCTTAAATAAAATATATGTCTAATTTAGTTAAAATATTTGGATATCAATTAATTATATCGTATAAAATGTTATTGTTTTTAAGGTATACATAATGTATTATTCATTTTGGGTTAAATATAAAGTTTGATATGTATATTTAAGAAGACAAAAATAAAAACATCTAGATATAATTATTAGAGCACTAAAATAATTGGAAATAATTTTTTTTATTATATTGAGAAACCATTTATCATTAATATTAGTATATGTTTAGAAAAAATTATAAAAAAATTTGTTAGCATCCCGTAATAATAAAATAATAAATAATATAATAAATAATAAATAATAACTAAAGCTCTAAATAAATAATAAACAGAAAAGCAGTAAAAATCAATAAAGCTATCCAAAGTAAAAACAAAAGAAATAAAACAAAAAAGCAGTAAAGTTGCATGTTGATATATGGAGTGTGTACATGTTGTTCCCCTTCCAATGTTTGCTCTATTTAATAGATAGTGAAGAAGATGAGAGGCATTCCACCATTCCATGATTCCATCATCCATTCTCTAGGGAGAAGAGTGTTATGAGACAAAAGATACCCTAGCAGTAGTACGTTGATTGAGGGCTCGGGGGTAGCCAATTGTAGCAAGATTTTATGCAATTGAGCCTACAGTTGGGTGGAGAATCATCCCCAAGACTTTGTTGCAGTTAGCAGAATTCAACTAGCGTTCAACTAGTGTTCCCCAAGTAAGTTGTCTCTACTTTTATCTTTTGAAATTTAATGTTAATTAGTTGATAAATTATGTGTTAATTATAAATCGCATGATTAATCTAATTAATTACATGTTTTTATTTTGGGGATTTTACATATGGAATTAGAGCCTTAGGTTCAACTGTTAGGACCTATAGACATTTTAATGTAAAAAAAAAGCGATCTAAATTATTTATATATTTCTTTTGGGAAGCCGTCAACATTTCTGAGCAAAAATCTCTACAGTATTTGAAGTTAATTTTGAGAAATAAAATATTCAGAGCATTGGAATCTATAATTTAATTTCTAAGGCTGTATTCACTTTACTTAGTGCGTAATTTTCATCGTGAGCATACAACCAAATCTCTGATAAATTGCACATATAGTCTACTGATTTGGAATATTCTTACACAACCAAATCTGGTACACAACAATTGTAGTTGATTCTAATTAATGCTAGAATTGCTAATCTGCTGTTAAATTCCAAATCATTGTTTACATGGTTCATCATTCTTCTTTGAATTCCCAATATTTGTTTCAAGGTGCAACATTTTTCTTCGAATTATTTCTTTATGTCTTCAAATCTTTTGGCATGCTCTAGTTGCTAGTAGTTAATTACAGGTCATCAGGACTAAATGCTAATGATTTCCTAGAACCTCCAATCACCAAATTTGGGCAGGTTGCAATCAAATCATTGTGTAAACGAGTTAAAATTGTGATCTTTCCTTTGTACATCATTAATGAGAAGCATAAATCTCCCAGATATCTTGTATCTGGGTTGTTGAAAGATAATTTTGTTCATGTTTTTCTTTTGATACTGTCTAACATATTATGATTTGTTGATTGGTATAATCAATGAGAAAACCATAGTCCTGCTTTTTGTATATGAATATACAATGTTATCTAAAATGATATTATGTAAGGCATATTTATACAAAATATATCATTAATTCATGTGGAGGCTAGTACTTTATTATTGCTGATATGATTTACCTCTTCAGGATCTTTTCGGTGTTTTATAGTCTATAGTTTTCTTAAATATTGTCAAGTTGTTTATATCATACGCTGATCTTACTGAGTACTTATTCTTGTGTCCTTGTGTCACTTATTTGTTTAAGGAGTTTTCTAGCTGTACCTGGCTCCATTTCTTTTTTTTCTGAAGCAAGAGACTTTTCTTCTATTTCAATAACCCAAAAGTAAAGTTACATAAGTACAAAAGGCCTGCAAATTCTTTAGGCCTATGGAACCAACGAGGTCGAACTATCAAAGATGCGACCCACCAAACGAACTAAAGACCAAGCTAACAATCACATTGTCCCCACGTTTACAAGGAGACCCAAGGTCAAAGTCTGCGATACCTCCTGTGAAAAACTCGCAAAGAAAGAATAAACACTTATCCCCACCCACTAGCCTGACGAGATGTGACAGTTAATTGCCCCTGCAAAAAAGGATGACGCAGAGAGATATCGAAGACCTAAGAAGCAAGGTTTTTAAGGCGCGATCAAGGGTGGTATGAAAACCCCCCCTACCACGTGTCAAGAGCTGAGTGGAATTGCTCTCAATGAGCCAAAACCACTTACCATTCGGGAGCCTTGCGATCAAAAGAAAACCACTGCTTGCCTAGTTTTTTGATCCAAAAGAAAAGTAGCGTGGAAAAATCTTAGTGGGAGCAGACCAGCCTTTCATCCTACTAAAATAGACAATAAAGCTCACTGCCGAAACATTCTGAAACTGCAAATGAAACCTTGTGTCGCCATTCAAGGAACGAAGGAGATAAGGTCCCTAACCCCTAAGGAAGTTATCACCTATGCAGAGAAAGCCCTATTTCAAGGAGCCGACTGTCGAATTGAGAAGGAATAGGCATAAAGAGCTTTAATCACGGCCTGCCCCTCGTGCCCAACAATCAAACATTTCTTTTTCCTCTGTGGCTTGAGCATCACAGAGATCTTTTCGCCTACTTGGAGGCATCTCCTTCCATTTCATTTCGATTCTGTAATCTGGATTAGTCACTCGTAGGTTGGCTAGTAGATCTACAAGCTTGTTGGCCTTCCTCTGAACATGATTGAAGCTCAATGTTCATAGACTCTGGAGATGTTTTTGGATTCTCTGGTACACTTGTATAAGTCTCCATTGTTTTGAGACCCTTTTAGGCACTCTACCATAGCTGATTTTCTTGACTACATTTATAGAAATCTCGGAGTCTGCTTCAATGAGAACATTTGAGTTGTGATTGAGTTTAAGAAGCTCTAGACATTGTTCCAAAGGCATTAATTCAGCCATGTTGTTGGTGGCTTTACCTAAATGACAGTGGAAAGTAAAAAATATTTTTCCATCTTCATCTCTTAACACACCATATCCTGCTGTCCCCTGGTTTCTTTTTGAAGCCCCATCAATGTTGCATTTTAGATAACCTTTTGGTGGAGGATTTGAGAACACCTTTTCCCTTTCCAACATTCTTTCTTTTTTTGCCCAGACCATTAAGGATGATCTCGTGCATTACCAGCTACTTAAGAGTTGTCAATTCAAGTGTTGTGGGAGGATTCGAGGGATAACTATGCACAGTGGTGGAAACAATCTCCTTTATCTACTTTAAGATCAATTCCATCAGGCAAAGAGGGGTAGTTTTTTCATCCTTGAAAATTCTTTTATTCCTTTCTTTCCAAGCATTCTAGAGAATGAAGCTTGGTGTAAAGGTCCGGGATGAATTAAGGATCTCATTCTCTGAAAAGTGTTTTCTCCACTTGTTCAGGGTGTTAATAATGCTACCTTTTTCTCTGTCTATCTGTTGAAAAATGATATTGAAAAAATCCCACAACCAGGAGGTATAAGTGCAGTTATTGAGAATATGCTCCATAGTCTCCTCTTGAGCCTCACATAATTGGCATCTAGAAGGCCCCATAACCCGCTCTTCTGAATGTTATGCCAAGTTAATACTTTCTTGTGATGAACTAACCACATAAATAGTTTGATCTTCATCCATCCTTAGTGGCTCCAAAGTTTTTTCCAGGACCTAGCCAAAATGTAGAGATCTAGGTTAAGAAAAATTCTTTCTGCTTCCTTAATATTAAAGACTCATTTGTTTTGGCCCCATCTTAACTGTTCCTGCCCATCTGTAACCAAGATCTTCCTCTGTTCCAATATGTTCATGAGTTCTTTTGTTTTTTCTTTTATGGGGTTGTCCACTTTGCATTTTATTTTCCTCCAGCTTCTCCATTTCTCAGTGTCTTGAGGAAGATTCTAGAAATCCCTAACTTTTGTTAGTTCTTGGAAATCAGTTTCTTGCTTGATGCGCAAAAAGTCCTCCCTTAACAACAACGGTTCTTGTTTCCATTTATCTTCCCAGAAGAGAGCATGATCTCCTACTCTAATTTCCCAAAAGTTGTTGTTTTGTAGCAGGATTTTTTTTTCCAAGGCTTTATTCCAAATTTTAGAGCCTTTTATGTTCCTTAAAATTCTATAAGGTCACTCGTTTGCCAGGAGCTTGCATATTTCTCTTTCCATGTTTTAGCCCATTGCGTGCCTCGTTTTTTAACCCATCTCCACCATAGTTTGGCTCTTAAAACATTACCTAGAATCTCCTGATCATCCAGGTCGAGGCCTCTATGACTTTTGGGTTTGTAGATTTTATCCCCAGAAACAAGGGCCCATTTCTTCATGGTTTCTTCCTTGCCCTAGAGAAAGTCTCTCTGAATGTTCCTGAATTGTTGTAAGACCCCTTTGGGAGCTGGCAGGGCTGATAAAAAGAAAACATGGATATATTGAAGAACTATCTTTGTTAAAATCAATCTACCAGCAAGGTTCAACACTCTGTAAGTCCATCTTTTGATCTTGTCTTACATCTTGTTCAGCACTGGTTCCCAGATACTTTTGTGCATTGGTTTACCTGTTAGGGGGATTCCCAATATTTTGAAGGGAGGATCTCCCTTTGGGAGCCCATAATTCTGGAGATGTTCCTTTGAATAGAAATGTTAGTGTTTAAGAAAAACAATTGATTTGGAGAGATTGATTTCCATACCTGAAGCCGAGGCAAAGTCATTTAAGATTTTTTTGTATGTTGTAGCTTCCTTGACTGTGGGGATACCCTACAGCATGGTGTCATCCAAAAATTGCTGATGAGTCAAGGCTTGGTCGTTCTTCATTAAATGGAGGCCCTTGGTCTTCCCTAAGACTTTGGCCTTTTTAATGGTTCGGCCCAATCCTTCCATCGTGAGGATAAAGAGGAAGGGAGAGAGTGGGTCTCCTTGCCTGAGGCTTCTAGAAGGAGTGAAGATCTTTGAGGGTGAGCCATTCACCAAAATTGAAAAGTTGGGTGAAGTAACCAAAGTCATAACCCATCTAATCCAATCATGATCAAACCCAAAAGCAGAAAGGACCTTTTTGATGTAAGTCCAGTTCACCTTGTCATATGCTTTTGCAATGTCTAGTTGCATGATCATACCGGCCTGCATTTTGCTAGTGAGAGAGTGAACAACCTCGTGGGCCTAAACAATATTATCCAGGATTTGCCTTCCTTCAACATAACTGGATTGTTCCCCATAAATCAAAGAAGGAAGAAGAGGTTTGAGTCTGTTGGCCAAGATCTTGGAAATAATTTTGTAAACAACATTGCATAAAGTAATGGGTTTGAGCTTATCAAGAGTCAGGGCTGAGTCCTGTTTTGGGACCAGGGAGATGAAGGAGTTGTTGAGGGATTTTAGAATGGATTTACTTCTTCTGAAGTCCTCTACCACATCCAAAATGTCATGTTTGACAACATTGCAGTAGGCTTTGAAAAAGTCAACATTGAAACCATCTGGACCTCGAGCTTTGTCATTCTGCATATCTTTGATAACCATCCTAATCTTTGCTTCGGTTACTGGTTTGTTCAGGTTAAAGTTATCTTCTTTTGACACCATTCTGGGAATATTCTTTATAATTTCCTTGATGTGTTGGTCTCTGTCTAGATTATTTGCATTTGTGATGCCTCTGAAATATTGAACAATCACAATTTCAATAATCTCGTGAGAGGTCTGAAGCTCCACATCTTCATTCAATATTGAGGAGATTCTATTGTGCATTCTATTGGCTACGGTGGAACGATGGAAAAAACTAGTCTTTCATTCGCGTTCTTTGAGCCATTGAACTCTTGACTTTTGTCTCCAAAAGATTTCCTCCTATTTGCATAAATTCTCCCAATAAAGGTTGAGTTTTTTAGCTTGCTCACTTTTGCTTTTATCAAAACCATATGTGATCATTGCTTGGTTTAGTTCCTACAGTTTGATCTCTATTGATTTTTTGTTTACAAAAATGTTACCAAAATCCCTCTTGTTGCATTCGTTGAGTTTGATTTTTATCTGCTTTAGTCTTTTATGGAGGAGGAACATTTTAGAGCCCTGAACCTGAAGATCTTCGGACCACCATTTTTCAATGTTGTTGATGAAGTCTGGTTGGGAGAGATAGATATTCTAAAATTTGAAGGGTCTGTTTCTGGGAGCATCAATTCCCTTGATTTCTAATTGAATCGGCCAGTGATTAGAGCCTCCAAATGGGAGAACACTTGTAGATATTTTTGTATTTGTGAGGAGCAACTTCTCGGAGATCAAAATCTATCAAATTTGGAGGCAACCTGAGCATTGCCTCCTCTTTTGTTGTTTCAGGTAAAAAGACCATTGTGCATTTCAGAGTCAACCATTTTCATGTCTTCTGTGAAAGAATGGAATCCTAGTGAATCTCTACTGAGGATTCTGGTGCCTCCTTTTTTTTCCGAAAGAGATTTAATCATGTTAAAGTCTCCTCCAATGACCCAAGGGATTTCTTCATGTCTGCTTCTGAGATCTACCAGGGAGTTCAGAAATCTAAGCTTCTCATCGATTCTCTAAGGACTGTAGACATTCGTAACTAGGAAGGTCTCAGACATCCCCATTGATTGAATGACAATTGATAAGTAATTTCTTGTTGCCCCCGCATCTACAATGCTGATTTTTTGGGGGTTCCAAAGAGTGAGAATGTCTCCCGCTGTGTTCTCTGATTTTACTTCTAGAAACTCAAATTTTCTAAGACATTTGTTATGGATTTGTTTTATTTTTTGAATGGAGAATTTTGTTTCTTGAATGAAGATTATGTCCGACATTGCTAGTTTCATTCTATTACTTAGCATTCTCTATTTTCTTTTACTACCTAGACCACTGATATTCCATGATATGAACTTCACAATTAAATATTTGTAAAGGAGTAACTGGTTAGATCTTTCATCTTACCTAAATCTATCATTAGCTTTCTACACTCCATTAGGAGCTCATTTTTCTTTTTTCTGCCTCTCTTCTTACCTGGATTTCTAGTGGCTAATCCTAGATTCAATTTCATTATTTCCACCCCTTTGTGCTTTTGTTTGTGGATTTTTGTACCTTTCTCCAGTTCTTGTTCCTGAGTCTTCCATAAAAACAACTGATGTATTCTGTTGCATTCTTGTTTAGGCAGAGAATCTATTCCTCCTTTGATTCCTTCCCTCAAGAATCCTTCCAAATCCAAGTTTTCCTTATCAAGGATTTCTTGTAGTTTGTGATCTTCTAGATCTGTTTCACTTAGGGTCATTTCCTGGTCTGTTTCCATTTCTGTTTCACTTCTCATGGCTTCTTTTTTAGAGTCAATGTCTGGAGAAATATTTGTGTCCTCTTTTCTTCCATTTTCCTTATCATCTTCCTCCTGATATTGAATCTCTCTTGTGCTTTCTTCAGGCTCTTCTAGAACTTGAAGCTTATTCTGACTACCCTTTTTCCCCTCAGTGTGTTGTTGGTTTGGTACCTTTTTTCCTCCCCTTCCTCTACTAGCCACTTTCTAGAAGCTTTCAGTGTCTGTCATTGTATTAATTTTTTCTTTTTTATCTTCTTTATTGAGAGGGCAGTCTCATAATAAATGCCCATGTTCATGGAATCTTCGGCATCTGAAAGGGATATGTTCTTAGTCTACCGTCTACACTCACTCCTCATAAAAAACTTCCAAGATGACTTCATCTGGAAGTGCTCCTGAGAGATCCATTTCCACACATATCCTAGCAAAGGAGGTGTATTTTCCTCCTCTTGTGGATTTAGAAGCTTTGACAAAGCGTCCTAGTTTATTACCAATGGCAGCCAACGATTCAGTTTGCCAATAATCAAGAGGTAGAGAGTAGAGCCTTACGACACAGGAACCCGAGAGAAAGTCTCCCTCTTTGTGAAAAACTTCATTTTCCAAAGTCTCATATAGAGACCTACTACACCAAAAAAATAGGGACCTCCTTCGAATATTTTGTCTTTACCTTCGATGTTAGAGAACGCTACTGTGAAGAATCCTTTTGACCCGAGATGTAATTCAATTCTTCCTTTGGGCTTTCAATGATACTTATTATGGTCATTATGGTCTCCGTGGCCGTTGCGTATCTCCCGTGCTCCCACTGCCAGAAAATCCTACTTTTTTATATATCATACCTAGCTCCATTTCTAGCATATAGATGTCTCAACTTTTCTATTTCATATTTACTACATAACAATTAATTGCTTGGGTGTTAATTAAGTCTTAGCAGTTACAGTTAACATAATTGATGATTAATACAAATACATTAAATGTCTTATTAACTTGGAAATTTGTTTTAAATTATTTGTTTTACAAACCCACGGTTTTAAGCTTCTGCAATTTATCAGTGTCCAATTATTTTTCGTTGATTAATACAAATTTCACCATCATAAAAAATATTGCAGAAACTACCAAAACCCGTAAAGGATCGCATGTAATTTTAACCAAAATGTTGAGCATCTAAAACCATGATTGTAATGCTTCATGGTTGATTAGAAAAATGGAGTGATAGTTGTTTTAAAAGCTTAGTACTTGAATACTTTCCATTACCTCAATATTGTAGAGGCAGAAGCATGGTTCACCATAATTATTTCCAACGTAAAAAGCCACAATGAGAGTTTTTTTAGTGAGGGTTCTTTTTATGAAAAACAAGAAAATTGAAAAAGATGGTAAGCCATATCCAAATTTAGAAATAATCTAATTCAGATAACGTTTAACGTTAATGTTCTTTAAAAATAAAATATTTTTCTATATAAACTCAAATTGCATTGGAATATATGTAATTAATATTTCTTTTTAAAGTCAATGTTTTAGTCAGAATACCTATAAAACAAAACAACTAGGGAAAATGCAAGAGAAAAGAGTTATTTAAACTCTCCATCCTGAAAATGAAAAGGTATTGGAAACGGAAACTTGATTTTCCACCCATCAGTATGGACAATGCATTCTATTGTGAACAACAAACATAAATTGATTAAAAGTCACCTCATACATGGTATATTTATACATTAAATTGGAATTTCTTACATTATTCAAATTAGTAGAAATTAAAGTTTATAAATGTTAAAGAGAATGTTATATTATGGTTGAATAATTTTAAGTAAATTCAAGTTAGTTTTATAGTTGGTAAGGGTTAATTAAATGGGTTTAATCATTCTAAAACATATTAAGAATTAAGGAAGTCTAAGTATAACAAGTCATAATTCAAATTTTAATCATTGTTATTGCAAAAGTGAAAGGTTGAAAATTTAATAGTGGTTATTACTTCAAAAGGAAAGGTTTCAAGTGTATCAATTTTCTTGCATTATATTTGCTTTTGCATGAATATATTTTTAATTTAAAATGTGATTTTGTGGGTGGTTGGAAATTTATAATGAACATTTATGTAGAAAATTAGACATATTATTTAAAATTTTATTGATACACTATGATACCATTTATGAGGTTAGCCATATTGATTAAAAAAATTCTTGATACACTATGGTACTATTTATGAGGTTACGGTTCCAGTTATTGTTATGTCAACATATAAATGGTGAAGTATAATGTTGTGATAATGTTTCATGGTGTGATGGTATGTGGTAATATGACATAATTCTGACGAGAGAGTAATGATGCATATGTGGTGCTTATTTATTTATTTTATTATGATAATGATGTTATATGCTTATGCTAAATATGATATGCATAGGGATTATGATGTCATGTTGAGATATATTCACATGTGGTTCATTTATTATGTGAAGTCATAATATATCTTTGATGCAAATATGTTGATGTTATAACTTATGATGGTATTTCATGAGGTGAAGCATGTGATAGTTGCATACAAATTTATGACATGCATGAGCATTTAGTTCATTATTTTGCGATTAACAATGATGAATGTTCTCATGATGACATGCAAGACTTGGCATGTGGATTATTTTCTATGATAATCTGATGGTAAAGCTAATGCATTGGTTGCATGTTGAGGTATGATGATTTACAGGATTCCACAAATGGGCCGAGAGGGCCAGTTTATTTGATGATCTCTCGAGAGCCCATGCAGATGAGGGAGAATAAGTAACACCATATGGGCTGGGGACAAACTCAATCAACACTACATATGCCAGTGGTTCCTTGTCTTGTGTAGCTCTTGATGGATAACTATTGACAAGCTATGGAACCATCTTGAGGAGGCCAAGTGCCTGAGGTTCTAGGCTAGGTGCATGTTATTGGATTATCTGGTGGGGGTGTAGGGACTTCGATGCCTAGGGTTGTGCACCTTAGTGAGTTATGGAGGGAGTGGGCCAATCTTACGAGATGCTTGGAGTCATTGAGTACCATACCGAATGCCTACCTTAGGTAGATGAGGTCTGATTCAGGCACGAGCCTTGGGGCTAGCCTTAGACTAGGACACAAATCAGGGAGGCTTATGCCTCGTTCCAAAAGTGGGAAAAAGGAAAAATATTCTTAGGGATTTCCCGAGTGTTGTGAAACTTCCAATGCCTATTGGTTATACTAGTTCAACAGAGAGTGTTGGCGAACATGAAGTAATAAATAAAAAAATAAAATGTTAAATAATTCAGCTTAACTTCGGGATGAAGTTCCTTAAAATGGGGGAGTATGTAATGTTCTTTAATAATAAATAGTAAATAGTAAATAATATAATATATAAGTAAATAAAATTAGTAATGTAATAAATTAATAATATAATAAAATAATAAATAAAGGTCTAAATAAATAATAAACAGAAAATGAGTAAAAATCAATAAAGCTATCAAAAATTGAAAACAAAAGAAATAAAACAAGAAAGCAGTAAAGTTGCATGTTGACACATGGAGTGTGTGCATGTGGTTCCTCTTCCAATGTTTGCTCTATTTAATAGATGGTGAGGAAGATGAGAGGCATTCAGTCATTCCATGATTCCATCATCCATTCCCTTGGGAGAATAGTGTTATGAGGCAAATGATACCCTGACAGTAGAAGTAGAACGTTGATTGAGGGCTTAGGGGTGGCCAGTTGTAGCAAGATTTTGTGCAATTGAGCCTATGGTTGGGTGGAGAATCATCCCCAAGACTTTGTTGCAATTAGCAGAATTCAACTAGTGTTCCCTAGATAAGTTATCTCTACTCGTATCTTTTGAAATTTAATGTTAATTAATTGATAAATTACGTTTTGATTATAAATTACATGATTAATCTAATTAATTAGATGTTTTTATTTCGGGGTTATTACAAATTTAATCATATAAACGTCATTTCTTGTTACTAATTTAATTTTATAATAAATAATCAAGAAGATTCATTATATTCAAAAGTTGAATGATTATGATGAAATAGGCCTCTGGGAGATTTTTGTAAGAACCATTGGTATGGAAGGAGGAGTTCAAATGATGGTATTGGTTGCAAACAAAAATTATATATTATATTATATATATATATATATAATATATATATATATATATATATATATTACTTAGCTTTCCAAATTGGTTGGAATTTTTTTAGATATTTCGTATAACTTAATATCAACGAATTATATGATTTTATTATGATAAATATGTATAATACATAATTAATATATGATACTTAAAGTTAACTTGATACCGTGGGTGAACAGAGGGTATGAAGGTTAGCTTGTGGTAGGCAGGTCAATGGTATATGACATGTCATTGAAGTGGAGGGGAAGCCATGACAAGTAGTGCCAAAAAGGATAAATCCCTAAGAAGGTGAGGGCTCGATATATATACTCTAGATGCTCAATAGTTTCATTCGTTTCTGTTTCCTGAAATGGGTGATGAGGAGGGCAATTTTACTAATGTTGAGTAACAGGCTTTCCACCTATGCACTCTTGTTTATTTGAGAAGTTTTGCTATAGATGGTGTTGGTGGCTATTATGATTCCCATAATACTCTTCTTGCTTAAGTGAATATTTAGGTGGTGTGGGATAAAGGGGATAGGGTGTGTGGTTGGACGAAGTTCTGTCTTGAAATGTGGGTTGGAGCTCCTGTTTGATTGTGACAATTTGTGAAGCTCAACCTTTGGCATATCTTTGAACCCTTGGTGGAGATGTGGTAAGCTTGTTACTTATTGTTTGGTTTAATTCTTGCTTTGGTTCTATATTGGGAATGTGTTTGGTATGCTTAGTTTTACTCCTTCTCTAGGAGCATGAATTTCTGTGATGATGTTTTCAACCAAGGTTTAGGAGAACCGTAAATGGGTGGAATTTTCATAATAGAGGGTCCAAAGGGAATCCCACTTCTGGTTCCAGTGTTAATTGACCTACTGTAAGGACTGATTTCAATTCTTGTGCATTGGATGTGGTAGTAGGTGTTGCAATTATAACATGGCTTATTTTTTTCTAGAGAAATGGAGTAGAAGGATTTGTGGGAGTTGTTTGTTTGCTCCCTTTACTTTGAAGTCCCCTTCTTGCTATCCCACAAGCCTAAGTGTCATGTTTCACCAACTCAGTTGAGATCAACGAGGAAAAGGATGCCAAGGCACGCCAGGGGAGAGGGTTGGTTGGGTGGGGACAACAAACGAGGATGTTGTATGTGGTGGGGGAAGTGGCCCCAAGTTTGGGCCTAGTTGTTCGGTCGAGTAGAGCAAGTTCCCACAATGGATTCTCAAGTTGTACAACTGTGAAACATCTCAACCACCTTAGAAGACATTCAGGAACAAGGATAGAAAGACAAGAATGAGGTTATTGCATTCCAAAATGGAATTCAATAAAATGAGTGGGAGGTTCTGCACCATATAGTGTCTTTGCGCCAGAGCCAACATTGAGCTAGTGAACATTTGGACGAGATGGAGGTGTGCCTTGCACACATTGAATGTCATACTCATAGGTAATTTACTCGATATTCACAACTGACCTATGTTCTATGCTGCTTGTTTTATTGTTCTTCACGTGTTTCGGAATATCTGGCTTTTTTGTCTCTAAGGACCATGAAAAAAATTACAATTTCTACTTAGTTTTTGTACCGCTCTACTTGTTAAAAAATTTGGTCGGAGTGAAACATGGAGAGAAGTGGGCGTCATGTTTTTTTTTTGTACATTTTTGATGAATTAATGAAAAGAAATTTTCTAACTAAAATATAATATTTAAAATTATACAATTAAAAATTATATTTTAATATTAATATTAAAAAGTTTGAATATTTATTTTAGACTTTACATATCTAAATAAAAATAATAATGTATTCAAAAGTAAATATTTTTATTCTTTGTATTAAAGTGTATTTAAAAATAATTTATAAATAAAATATCTTAAAATTAATTTTTATTTCTATATATCAATACTATGAGTGAAAATAAAAGATTTTTGACTTGTTATAAAAATACTCTCTAAATTATAATATAAGGAAGATATGTAGTTCTTTTCCACTAGACATGGACTTGACAAGTGACATTTATTTTTTTTAAATATATGTAAAAGAAATATATTTTATATTAAGTACATTAAAACATTAAATGTTTATTTTAACTATATATATACTAATTTTTTAAGATACATAACATAGTGCATTATTCTTTCTCCTTCTTAAATATAAAATTGAGATGTGATATTTAAAAAATATTAATAATTTATTTACATGATTTAAATTATTAGAGGCACTCAATATATAAATAATTAGAGAAGAATATTATTCTTACATTGAAAGACATTTCCTCCAGCTAAACATGAGAGAGATGATAGAGCGTGTATGAAGAGAGTTGAAAATATTTAGTGTACAAGTCATTCAATCATATAATCATTATTGAAATATTTTCCCATTATCAATTTTATGTCTACATCTATAATGATTCAAGAAGGTAAGTGCAATCATTTTTTCAATTTTTTTCATTAAATAGTATTTAAACTTTTAAAGACATATTTAAACTAGTATCTCTCTTGACATATAATAATAAAGTTAAGATTAAATTAAGAAATATTCCAATTTATTCTGCTATGTACATGTCTGAATTAACAATGTAAATTTAAATATAGAAATATAAAAATTGAAATATATTATATATTTTTATAAATTTGAAATAAATATATAATTGATTTTAAAATATTTTATTCATAATTAACTTAAAATAAAATAAAATAAAATAATATTTTGCTAATTATTATTTTTGATATTTTGTACTTTTCCTATTGTATTATACATATAAAGCTATAAAAATGATTTTAAATATATTATAGCATAAAAATAAAATATTGGATTCAAATATTTTATTTAAAACTTATAAATTAAAAATTAAAAATAAAAATATATTTTAATAATTCTAAATTTTATATATTAACTGTATTAACCTAGGTTAATTATTAATAAATCACATATCTAGTTTATATGAAATTGACTTCTGAAAATGAGATTTCTCCAATAAATGTTGCACTATAAATATATTAAAACTATTTCTAATGTTGGCTTGTGAATAAATCCACAATGTGAGGATACAAAGGACAAAACGTGCCTTTCAAGGACAAACTAAATTGCACTGCCTTAATGTTTACAGATCCAATTTAATACTAAAATTATGCCGAGGGACCTTTCGATGTCGAAAAGGTTCACATTCATCAGTCGCTGTGTCCCCTGACTCTTCGTGTCACGCCCCCGACCTTGCGGTAGTCTTCCAACCGTGCCGGCGAGGTGCGGCACCACCCCACACTTTCTTTTTAACAATACTAATGTGTGCGGACTATGCCTAATTCACAACTGATACTTAGTTAATTTTTCACAACCAAGTAAAATACATTAAACCTTTATATCAATGAAGCCCATACTCATTCATTAACACAGCAATTATAAAACACATCAATTGCACGATATAAAGGGGAGGGACAACTCCCGAACAGTCTGCTTGACCATATATTATAACTCAGAATTTTACAGTATACAATGCAGAAGTGTGCCGGGCAAATTCCACGGCCAACACTTAACCAATTTAAATGATAGGCAATCTGCCTTTACAACAGTTTCATGCACCTTTTGTATGAAGAACGGTGCTCACCCGAGCCACCAATACCCTCTGCCAAATTCTGCACCCAAACCGTAAACCAGAACCACTTCTATACAACCTTTGACCTCTGACCAAGCCTTCGTTTCCACATCCAAGTTACCAAGGCAATCTGCGCATGAGTAATGCGCATATCCTCCTTGTGCGCAGTTCCTCTTGTGTCTTGAGCGAAGATCAAGTGCGTTTGTTGTGTGTCGAATGAGCTCCTTCATCCGTCTTACTTATATGCATCTTTGCGTTGAACGATGGGTGGGCAAAGCCCCTTGGCCGACGCCCCAACCCATCATAAATGTGTTCCATAAGTTATCAATTGCAAGTCGGCTTGCCATCGTGCAACGCGTTGTAACCATCGTATAAGCTCGTTGAACGACCCACTGCGCATGTGCTGTCGCTCGCACATACCCGCAGCTTGTTTGTTCAACACTTCACACATAACCGCAACACCGTCCAACCGCAGCGCTATCGTTCACCCGCCGGTCGTTCTGTCCAACCGCAGCTCCACATTACCCGCAGCTCATCGTTCCGCCCGCACCCTGTGTTCGCTCACCCTCGCCCTACCGCGCACCCTCGTGTCACCCGTCGACTACGCCCGATGTTTGCCCGGGGCGCCCACCATGCCCATGCTCCTCTCGCGCCGTCGACCCCATGAGGCGTTACATTCTCCGCCACCTCAAGTCATTGTCGTCCTCGACAACATCCCAACTCCAAGTATCATCCATGATGTCCATGATCATCGACCACTTGCCACAATCTCTCCATGCTGCTCTCCACCATGAAAGGCTGATCCTTTCAACATCAAGCTACATGTCCACTGCACAAAGTGTCCTCCATCATGTCATCAAGTCCACCATGTGCAAACTGCCCATGATAAGCCAACAAGTGTTAACACATCTCAACCATGTGCCAACATCTCATCAATCTGTCAAAGTGCTCCATGAGAACACCTCTTTCCAACATGTGTTCTATGTGACCAGCTGCCATGATACTCCAACATAATGCCAACACATCTCTGCTCACTGACGTCCCCCATGTCTGAACTAGTCAGGTGATCAGTCCAACCATCACGCTCAAACAATGAGAGTGAACATCCTCATGCCACCATCAGTTGTTCCTCAAAATGTCTGCCACATCCTGAACTCATGAAGAATAACCCCATGTCTAGGTCCCTGAAGTAATCTCCATCCATATGCAACATGTCATGATGCTTGACGCCAAGCCATCCCTACACCATCAAAACCTGTTGAACTGCTTAAGGGACTCACTGCCATGAGAAGCTAACAATGAGCCCCATCTTCTTGTCTCTCTAAGAAGATGTAGACGGGTGAGAGCCTGAAGGCTCACCCTCACTAATCAATTCGATCCACCTATCAGGATCTTCAACTTCCAACCTTTGTAGGTAAGTGACCCGGTCCTCACCCGGCCTCACATATGCTTCATAAACATCCTCATCTTCAATCACCTCTAGCCTTCTTGTCAAGTCCAAGATACTATCTAAGAGTGATTTGATAACCAAGGATTGTTCAGTAAGCTTTGTCTCTGCCTTCGAAAAACACTTACATACATCACCCAAATCTTCATCACTCCTTACTTGCATTGCTACCACCTCAGGATCAGGTCTAGTTACTCCAAAGGTAGGGACACCTATGGGTACATCTTCCCTTCCATCATAGATGTACAACTTCTTCAAGTGTGGAATGATCATCGCATCATATTGCTTCATAAAATCCATCCCTAGCACAGCTTCATATTCATCAATCCTCACTATGATGAAGTCCACCTTCCCGGTCGATTCACCAAGTGTAGTGTCCACTCATTCAGCCACACCAAGTACTTCATTTGGAGGAGAGTTCACCATCTTCATATGTGCCTCGATAGGAACATATTTCAGCCCAACCTTCCTTGCAGTATCTTCACCCATGAAGTTGTGAGAGGCCCCACTATCCACCATAGTGAGTATATCAGCTTCTCCAACCTTCATTCGGACATACTCCAACTTGTTCCTCTAGGGATCCTTCCAAGAGATCACCTCTATAGTAGCAGCAGCTCTAAGAATCTACATCATACCCACAGAAGCACCTTCATCGTTCGCATTGGATTGTGCTATAGCAGCCAACTTCGGTTTAGAGGCACAATTCTTCACCGTATGTGGACCATCACAAATCCAACACTTCAAGACCTTCTTTGCCTTCGAACCATCATCTGATTTCGAAGCTTCTTCTTTCTTCTTATCCTTCGATTTGTCGAACTTCTTCTTTCTATCATCAGAAGTCTCATCATTGTGCTTAACCAACCTGTCAACTGCAGCAAAGGCTTCTTCAAGTGTCCTGATCCTTTGTCTCTTCACCTCATTGCGTGCCCAAGGCTTCAATCCAACAATGAAATTGAATACCTTGTCTCTCTCCACCATATCAGGTAGCTCAAGGACGACACTTGCAAACTCCCTTTGATAAGTTTGAAGATTCCCGGTTTGCTTTATAAACTTGATCTTCATCCTAGCTTCCCACGTTTCATCCTGAGGACTAAAATGGGCCTGAAAGGCTCCTTTCATTTCATCCCAAGAAGTGATGTCAGTAGAGCTTCCATTTGCAACCTTGTCCATCCTTCTTCTCCACCACATCTTGGCATCTTTTGTGAGGAATTGAGCAGCAACCTTGACCTTAGTCTCATCATCGGATAGACCCAACCTTTCCAAGTATTGCTCCATGTCCCACAAGAAGCTACCAAGAGTCTTTGCACTCCTTGTACCATCGAATGAATCCGGTTCCTTGACTTTCACATGAGGTACTCCTCCACCTGAGCCATGCCTCACGACCTTCTTCAACACCACTGTTTCATCCTTGGCTTCTTCAAGAGCTTTCCTCAAGTCCATGATCTCTGCAAGACCCTGGTCCCTTGAAGCTTCTACGTCCTTGACCCTCAATTCAAGTTGTGTACACATCAAATCAGTGTACTCATGCTGAGTTCGGAGTTCATCAAGTTCATCTTTCATCTTCAAGAATGCCTTTTGTTCCTCCAAAACAAGGTCAATCTTCTTTTCAAAATGATCTTCCAAGTACTCCAATTTGTTCACCATTTTCTGTATCAACCCAACAGTAGTCTCTGTGGGATCATCACTAGACCCAGCCTCGGCTTCAGCCATTGCTAATAGCCTTCTCCTTCTTTGCAATCTAGTCTCGACCATGCACCGGCTTCACCTGCAACCCAAGTCCTTGATGTCACACTTAGAGTGTTTCACCAACCTCTTTCCCTGCAAGAACCTATCTCCATGGTCACTTCGTCACGAGCTTCAGCAACTCCGATACCAACTGTCATGCCCCTGACCTTGCGGTAGTCTTCCAACCGTGCTGACGAGGTGCAGCACCACCCCGCACTTTATTTTTAACAATACTAATCTGTGCGGACTACGCCTAATTCACAACCGATACTTAGTTTATTTTTCGCAACCAAGTAAAATACGTTAAAGCTTTATATCAATGAAGCCCATACTCATCCATTAAAACAACAATTATAAAACACATCAATTGCACAATATAAAGGGGAGGAGAAACTCCCAAAGAGTCTGCCCGACCATATATTATAACTCAGAATTTTACAATATACAATGCAGAAGTGTGTCGGGCAAATTCCACGACCAACACTTAACCAATTTACAATAATAGGCAATCTGCCTTTACAACAATTTCATGCACCTTTTGTACGAAGAACGGTGAACACCCGAGCCACCGATACCCTCTGCCAAATTCTGCACCCAAACCGTAAACCAGAACCACTTCTATACAACCTTCGACCTCTGACCAAGCCTTCATTTCCACATCCAAGTTACCAAGGCAATCTGCATATGAGTAATGCGCATATCCTCCTTGTGCGCAGTTCCTCTTGTGTCTTGAGCGAAGAACAAGTGCGTTCGTTGTGTGTTGAATGAGCTCCTTCATCTGTCTTACTTATATGCATCTTTTTGTTGAACGATGGGTGGGCGAAGCCCCTTGGCCGACGCCCCAACCCATAAAAAACGTGTTCCATAAGTTATCAATTGCAGGTCGGCCTGCCATTATGCAACGCCTTGTAACCATCATATACGCTCATTGAACGACCCACTGCACATGTGTTGTCGCTTTCACATACCCGTAGCTTGTTCGTTCAACACTTCGCACGTAACCACAACACCGTCTAACTGCAGTGCTGTCATTCACCCGCCGGTCGTTTTGTCCAACCGCAGCTCCACATTACCCGCAGCTCGTCGTTCCGCCCGCGCCCTGTGTGCGGTCGCCCTCGCCCTGCCGGGCACCCTCGTGTCGCCGATCAACCACGCCCGATGTTTGCCCGGGGCGCCCACCGCGCCCGTGTGCCCGTCGCGCCGTCGACCCCATCAGGCGTTACACTTCGACTCTTGGGAGCATGAGAAGGTTTAAACTAAGAGATGTCACGCACGGTAGGAATCGATCATGCAGACTTTCAGATACTGCATCTATTTGGCTTTCTGTTGATTTAAGACTACGGTGGAGGCCTACATTGTTGTGCAACGACTCCCTACCACCTTGCTAAGTAAATTAATATTGTGAGTATCATTAATGAGAAGTAATGTAAATGTTTAATTTATTTTTAGGATTGGTCAGGAAAGATACAATTTTGGTCAAGAAGTTTAAGGTGGATTATTTTTTTATTGTATTTTTGAATCTATATTATTTCATAATTTATTTTTAAATTTAGAAGTAACAATATTTTTAATACTATTTTTATTCTTCAAAAGATTTTCTCGTGTATTTTTCACTTTCCGAGTCTAGACTCGGCATTATGCCATCCAAATTTGAGACAGACATGAATGTTATAAAAAAAATTGGATCTAAATTTGAGATGGACATGAATGTTGTAAAAAAATTTGGGAAAGCGAAACCTTTATGATTTCAAGTTGCAAGTCGTCTTCTTATACATCAAATATCTAATAATTGCCATACTTTCAATGGAAAAAAGGCGAGCTTGTACCAATAGGATAGGATAAGGAATATTTCCTTTAATCTTGAGGTTCTAGGTTATAAATAGCTTTTGAATCATTTTTATCATACTCCACTACTCTTAGGATATACTACAACCCCAAACCTCACATCCATATAAAATATCAAAGAGGAAACACCTTTTACTCTAAATAGAGATTAACTAACTTATAATTATTTTAAAGCTCAAAATAGACTTTGTAGACTCCATTAATCCTTTTCAAAATGCTATAATTTGATGATGAATGTCAATACCTAAATATATGTATGAAGAAACTTGCTCCAAGTAATTGTTATCATAGATGAAATTACCATGATTCATGTTTTTGGATTCACTTATCATGACTTTAGTCTTGTAGGTATTAATTCTCATACCCATCTTGGAGCAGTAATCATTCAGGATTTTAAGCTATGCATTGAGCTCATTGTGGTTTCTAGCTAGAAAAACAATATCCCAGCATAAAGGAGAAGATTAATAACCATACGAGAGAGCTTGGGGCCATTACATCTTATTGTATGGAGATATTCTTCTAGCATATCAATGTAAATACCAAGAGAGTTGGAAATAAGCAACACACTTAATGTAATATTTATTACAATATTTATATGAATAATATATAATAATATAATAATATACAACTGTAATATTACTAAAATTAAAAAAATAAGATACATTTATCATGGTAATAATTTAAGTAAATAAAAAAATTATATATTAATTTTTTCCACTAAAAATCATTTTTATATTTTATATAAAAGATATACATATACTTATTATAAATTTAACTTAATATATAGGAACTAAATTACTAAATTGTTAGTGTAAAATATAAATTGTTTATTAGAGAGAAATAAATTGTTTACTAAAATACGGGTAGGAGTATTCCAAACATCAAAACTCTAGAAATTGGAATTGTTGATAAAAGGTGTTTTATGAGAGATTTTTAGTCGTAAATCACATGATATATCATTTGTCCACGAGTTTCGAACTAACTAGTATGGTTTGAACTAACTAGTGTGGTTCATCGTCAGGACAAGTATTCGTGAACTTGTTTCTGGTTCTCTTCTTTAAGGAAACAATATTATCTCTGGTGCCATTATTCGTACGTTTGCACCTATCGTTTGCACTTCTATCCCATCTGATATGGGAAGCAGCTTTCATCGATGAATGGCTATACAACGAGAATCCTTACGAGCTAATCATTCTACACTTCCTACTTGGTTTAGCTTGCTTTATGGGTTGTGAGTGGGAGCTTAGCTTCTGTCTAGGTGCATCCTTGGATTTCTGTTGCATACTCAAATCTTGTTGTAGCTGCTACTGCCATTTTCTTGATCTACCCAATTGGTCAAGGAAGCTTCTCTTACGGTATGCCTCTAGGAATCTTTGGTAGTTTCAATTTCATGATTGTATTTAGGTTGAACACAATATCCTTATGCATCCAATTCCACATGTTGGGGGTAACTGTCATATTCGATGGATCTCTATTATGTGTTATGCATGGTTATTTGGTAACTTCTAGTTTGATAAGGGAAACTACTGAGAATTAGTCCGTAAATTCAGGTTACAAATTTGGTCAGGAGGAAGAAACCTACAATAATGTGGCTGCTCATGGAAATTTCAATCGGTTGATCTTCCAATATGCTAGTTCAACAACTCCCGTTCTTTATATTTCTTCTTAGTTGCTTGGCCCGTAGCAGGTCTCTGTTTTACCACTCCAGGCAGAAGCACTCTAGATTTCAACCTAAACGGATTCAATTTCGACCAATCTGTAGTTGACAGTCAACGTTGTGTAATTAACATTTGGGCTGATATCATTAATCATGCTAACATAGGTATGGAAGTTATGCATGAGCGTAATGCTCACTACTTTCCTCTAGATCTAGCTGTTGTTGAATCTATTTCAATAGATAGATAATACTTTGATGGATTGTTATCGTGTATTGCTTAATTGAAGCAAACCAAGTCTTTCATCATTTTTATTGAAAGGCTTGGTATGCTTTCAATTGTTGGTGTTATTCTTCATACTTCTTCCTTCCATCAATAATGGGGATATGTGCAGTTCCCCTGCATCTAGTAGGAATTGAACTCAAGAGTTCGCCAATTATGAGTTGGGTGATTTAACCATTCAACCATGGATGCTAGATAAAGATCATCAACATATTAATTCTATAATATGAGCATAGACTTAGATCTAAAATTGGGTAGTTTGGGATCAGTACCCATTTACATTCTTTCTCTTATACTTGATTCATGTTAAATATTATCAATAGACATTCAAATAACATTTCATTGAATTAATTTGATAATAAGCCATACAACTTGTTCGAGAGTTGAGATTTAGTCATCGATATTTCTTTCATCCCCTATCAGATGTCACCTATCCACATAAGAACAAACGTTCACTCATTTTCTATTCTTGGAAGAAATGATTGTAGATAGATAAAAAAAAAAAATCGGGGTAGACGTAGCCAAGTGGACCAAGGAAGTGGATTGGGAATCCACCACGTGCGGGTTCAATTCTCGTTGTTTACCCATAAAATAAGATAAAAAAAAAATCGGACTGGATCTAATTCGTTGTCATTTTCCTTCGTACTTAACTGAAATAAATTATATCGATGGGATATAATGGTATCGGTTGGTTGACACAGATTTACAATTTATATTTGAAATCAATATATGCTATTAATATTCTATTTATTGGGATAAAACAAAAGGTAGAGGTGAGTGGGGGGGGTTTTCAAGTAAATGGAAAAAAGAAGAAGACCCTAGATAATCAGGTTGGAAGATATACAAAGTTATCAATTTCTATGCAATCCATGGACCAAATCCAACTTGATTAGATTGTTAATTCAAATCCTTTCACGTCGGGAGGCTTATAAAGTTTTTTGATCTTAGAATTATCAGTACCTTGCTTTTCTGCGATCTACGAAAAAGCAATCCATATTTTTTGGTGAAAGGTATAATAGTACTTACATTATCAATCTTCATATATCACTTCAATCATCAAAGTAGTATGATTGATAGAAAAAATCTATTGAGTAAACTCTTTCCTATCATAACTTTATGGAACTTGGAAATAAAACACTGAAAAAATATTTAAAACCTCACACTCAATGAAAACAATAATATAAACATGAATTGAGAAATTGATAAAAAATATATTTTAACTTATTCCATAAAATTAAATCTCTATCATCCATCTCCTCATTGAAATAAAGATCAGGAATTTCAAACCAAACATACCAGCCCATAATTATGATGAATTGATATTTCACATTTAACAACCCATTACCTTCATGTAAGTTGATTAAGATGATATGGGATTCAGAGTATGTCGAATTCACCAAACGGAACGTGACGCCCATGTCAAAATATCAAGGATCAACATGTTGGAAATGGTAATTTCCCCTGTGCGCGGGAGGGCAGCAGTAATGGCGCGCGGTCAACGCACGGCAGGAAATCTAAACTGCCCGGTATCATATCGCACCACCCTTCAGCGTAAAGCAGTTTCCGTGCAATGAGCTCCGATGCAATTTGGAGCTGACAAGTGTCCAGCAGTGATGCACGCATGACGTAAGCCTTAGGGCTCCATCGGAAGGTAACCTGCTATCAACTCACCCTGTCCGATATCCGTTTGATTGAGGATGCTCGCTCTCCGTCGTTCGATCTTCTGGAAAGGACAATGCCGTTTAAGTCTGTCCGAAGTCATACGGAGGCCTGTCAAAATTAATGCAGCATGGACCATACATAATCGACCATGCCTTATGTTAAATGAATGTCATAGGTTTGGTAAGGTGTTTAATATTTCTTAAGGCGGGAGTATGGGTAAGTCGTTTTAATATATGTTTTAAAATAAAACGTTGACTTTTATTTTTTTTATGTGAAGAAAACTAAACACGGGGTTTTGTATCATATGTGCATTATGTAATGGCACATAAAAAAGGGGGATCTGTGTCTGCAGCACTAAGTCATGTAATTGCACACGGTAAAAAAAATAGTGCTCGCCGCAACCAAAAAAACAGGGGATTGTAATTTTAGTGTGTGATGCATTACACACGGGGAGAACGTGTAATGTGGGCTCGCGGCAGCCATTAGAAAACACACAGGGATTGTAATCCAATATAAGAAGTGTGTGTTGTGTTATTGCACATGAAGAGAATAGAAACAGGGTCCGCAGCACCAGGGGAATGAAGGTGTGTAATAACACACGGTAAAAACGAAACAAGGGGTCTGCAGCACCCGTAAATACACAGATTAATTTTGTATTGCAGGGGAGGAATGCACAGAAGTGCATGAAAGTTTTTGTTTGTGATATGATGAAAAATTGCACAGCAGTGCAGGAGTAGAAGGAGGAGAAGTGAATGAAGAAAACCAGGGACAGTTTGGTTTCAAAACCATGTATTGTTTCACAGCAGTGAAAAGGTAAATGTGTAAATCCCTGTAAGTTTTGTTTTCACACAGCAGTGAATGTAAATGAAATATTTACAGTGGTGTAAAATTTCATAGGAGGCAGAGTAATTTATCTTGTAATGTTTTGGTGAATCCCTCTCAGTAAAAGAGGATGAATATGTCTCTGTAAATTCTCAGGTGAAAACAGAGTTTTTGGTTTAATGTTGTTTTTGGTAAATCCCTCACAGCAAAGAGGATGAATGTATATCAGTCATTTTATTTTAATGAATGGAAATCTTTTATGGTGGAGAAATACTCTGTTCTCAGCTATTTTTTTAAAAGGGTCCTCTGTGCAAAAAAGATCCTGGAGTGAAGGAAACAGAGCATTGCCTCTGTGTTTTATATTTTGATGGTTTTGGTATTTTCCCATTCCATCACAAACAGAAGTAAAAATACCCAACAGTGGTATCAGAGCAGGCTTAGGCTCTTTGATGGTGACAGAGCAGGTTCATGCTCTTTGAAGTGTCAAAGAAGCTGAAGGAAAGACCCTTGTTGCAGCAGCAGTAAAGCTTCTCCAGCTGTGTGAAGCTTTAGCCAAAGGGATTCAGGTATTTCTCAAGTTTTTGAGTTGCTGTTAAAAAAACACAGTCAGGATTTTTAAAAATAGTTAAGAATGGCAAGGTCAAAGAAGAAAGTGTCCAAATCCCCTAAGGTTGTGTCTCCCTCCTCTGTTAAAATAGAAGACAATCTATTTGAAAGCATTTTATTTGAGGGTTTAAAGTTCGATGGGGACTTTGATATATGGGAAATAAAAATGAGGACTTTCTTAAAGTCTGAAGACATTGAAGTTTGGGAATCAGTGATTGATGATAGCAAAATGGATGGAGAATCCAAGGAATACAATGCAAGGGCAGCAAAGATAATCCTGGATGGTCTGCCTGATTCTGTAAAGAAGAATCTAGGAAAATATTCATCAGCAAAGGATATATGGGACAGACTTCATGAGCTTCATGTAAAGGGAGCACTGACCATGACCATGAATCAAGAAGGAAATTCTGAACCCATCATAGAAGCTGAAAATGAAAAGGTTGACCTCATCAAGCTTCAAGTACAAGAAAGGGATGAAGAGCTTGCCAAGCTTAAGAAGGAACTTGATGAAAGCAGAAGGAAGCATCATGAAGAAGTCATATTCATGACAAATCAGTTGAATAAAGCAAAGAAGCAGGAAGATGCCTTGTCAAGTCAACTTGAACAAAGGCACAAGAGAGTGAACAAACTTGTAGAAGAGATTGGACAGTACAAGGTAGAGGTATCCTCCCTTAAGTCTGAGCTAGAAGAAGCCAAGACGCAGGCACAAGAAGTTGAGAAGAAAATGGAGAGCAGTCAAGCAAAGAATGAAGAACTCTCCAAAATGAAGTCAGACATCATCTCCCTTAAAATAGTAGCAGCTGAAGCTACTCGTAGCAAGAAAGAAACTGAGGGACAGCTTACAAAGAAGAATGTTGAGTGTGAAAGATTGGAAGAGGAGATTGTCCTCCTCAGGAAGAAGGTTGAAGGGATGAACAAGATCATGAAGAGCTCTCAAGCTTTGGATGACATGCTCAGCTATCACAGATCTCCATCTGATAAATCAGGACTTGGGTATGTAGGTGAATCCTCAAACAAGGATGAAAATGCTTTAAGCAAAGGAGATGTGAAGAAGCCAGAAAGAAATGGTGATGCTCCTAGTTCCAGCAAAGGCAAGGAGAAAGATGAAGGCTGCAATAGAAGAAATTCTGCTCCAAGTAGACAACCAGCTCCAAGGAGAAATGTAGCTGATGGCAAAGATGCAAGAGGCAATGGTGATCATCAAAGGATCTCAAGGCAGCAAGGCTTCCGAAGTACATCAAGGAAACCTCCATCTCCCAGGTACCAAAGTTCATTTTTTGGTTATTGTTATTCTTGTTCAAACTTTGGTCATATGGCAAAAGATTGTAGAGCATTTCATGGAGATAGATGTTGTGGTCCCCGACAATCTTCAAGAAATAATTTCACAAGAAGAAATCATGAATTTTTATTCATGAACAATGTTGAATGTTTCAAGTGTCATGACATTGGGCATATGGCACGTGATTGTAACTTGACATGGGCTCTTACACAAGCTAGACCCATGCAAAAGAAGAAAGTTACACAAGTATGGAGAAGGAAGGAAAGGCAATTTGGAAATGCCTTGAACTCCCCAGTGGATCTAAATTTGTTTTGAGAAGAGTCTGCCAAAAGAAGACAAGCACACATTAAAGGGGAGCTTGTAATTTTTGTTGTTGAACTGTCTTAACAGTCACTCTTTGATGAAGACCTTTTTTTAGGGACAAATATGAAGTTAAATCTGCCATAACAGCAGAGAAGAAAAAGGGGCAGCGCTCAAATGTGAAGTGCAGCAGTGCAATAAGAAAACTGTGCAAAGCATGGAGACCCTCACAGCAGTGGGAATATAGAACAAAAAAACAGCAGTTGTTTGAATTTTGTTATGGAGCACATGCATTTAAATGCATAGCAATGGAAGGTAGTTTCCTTCTATGTAATGTGAAAGAATATACTCACAGCAGAGTGAGTACAACACCAGTAAAAAAAATGTAATGTTTTTCTTCATATGCAATGCAGCATGCAAAGAAATGCATAAAGAGAAACAGGGACAGCAGATTTTTAATGCTCATGGGTGAATGATAAAGTGTGGCAGCAGAAAAATGAAAGGAACTGTACAACAGTGCATTGTTTAAAAAAAATGAATGAAGACTAAGAATTATGTGAAGCAAGGTGTAAAAAGAAAAGGCAGCAACCCGTGTTAATTTATTTTGTTTTGTTGTGTGGAGAATGCAACGCAAAACAACGTGAGGATGATTTCTCTCTATGTGTAAGTAATGGAGAGTAAAGAGTTAGTGTATGGGCACACAACAGTGTGATGAAACAAAAGGCAGCCACAGTGCAAATTGCAGAGGCAA